>JAQGCC010004604.1:0-12879 GCA_034698905.1 Xestoiulus laeticollis | reverse complement strand
TTCCAGAATCATTCCAGGATCGATCCTAGATTCATTCTAGAATGAAGCGATTCTTTAATCGCTGATAGCACTAGAGCGCTATGTTTTCACCCTAACCGCGATTTTTTCCACTAGGTCAATGTTTGCCGAACATTCCCAGGCGAGCACGAAAAACACTATTCATGCAACTGAAGATTTCTTTTAAAACTTATATCGTCGAGTTTGTTTGCTCAATTTGATGAAATCATTTAATGCATCAGTCGAAACACAAGTGCCCTTCGGTTTAATGCCTAATTCCCACTGGACGGAATCAATTCTGCAGTCATCATCTGCAAGCAGAAAATAAAAGTTGGTTGTGTTTCAACTTCTATCTCAGCAGCGCCCTCTACTGAGAGCAGACGGTTTTCAATTGAAGTGCGCATGAGCACAGGGAGCAGATCACTACTTTCCGTCTGGTGGGAATCAAGCATATGATTGCCAAGTTAGCGTAAAAGGGGAAAAAATTCCATCTTGTATAAGATGAAATAAAAATCGAACAACGCATATCAATCAGAATTCGAATTTCAATTGCTTGGAATCGCCAATGGACAAGATCCGCGTTACAAAACAGCGCATGCGCGAGTAGGTAGCGCCACGCAGTGGCAAGTAAAAATTGATAACTTGTAGCGGAGAGGAGGTCGCAGTATCAATCAATGAAGATAGTTTCTTCATTAATATTTCAAAAAGTTACTATTTTAAAATTTTGAAAAAACTCACAAAATTAATTCGTACCATTATCTTAAACCTCCCAAAGTTCCATTTTGTTATCATGACTAGATCACTAGATATTATTTAAAGGTTTATTTTTATATTTTGCATCAACGAAGATGGTTTCTTCATTAATACATTATTTCAAAAAGTTACTATTTTAAAATTTTGAAAAAATTCGCAAAATTAATTCGACCATTATTTTAAACCTCCCAAATTTTCATTTTGTTATCATGACTAGATCACTATAGATACATTTGTATTATTTAAAGGTTTATTTCTAATGTAGTTCTGTGTTATAATCGTGTTGCTAACCCCTAGGAAAATTGCAACTTGCTACCACAAGGGGGCGCCCCTTACAAAAGCTGCGCAGTTTTATACTTGGCTGCGCAGCAAAAGTAGCCCGGTATACAGGCGAGAATCAATTAACTGTATAAAGACAGCCACGATTAAATTGGTCCAAACCCAGCTGATTTCAAACAGCATCGCCATTGCCTGGATCTGGGTGGAGTCAAACTGGTCGATGCCCTTTTCATTTCCATACGCGTCTTCAACGTGTCCGTTGCCTTTTTTTTTTTTTTGCATAGTCTATAAATAGTGGCAACGTCGTGCATGCGCACAGGTGAGTTGTTGTGCTTTTAATTTGGAAGCCGAGTGAGCGCGTACCCAAACGCTGCTTTTTAAGTAGGAATGACCGCGGAGGCCGAGGCCAACGTGACGAAAACCTTGACACACATTTTGCAGAGCGAACGTATCAAGGTCACTAGTTGCGCGAGGAGCGGAGACAGAGCGCTCGCTGACTGCCGGCCTCCAGTCGAGGGAAAGCGGCGCAGCGGAAAGTGAAAGCCCCGCGTGCCGTGTTTACAAACAAAAGAGGTGACAGGGCTACGGCGCGTGCGCATTCATTCAGCGAAACAGTTGTCACGACCAGGTAACCAAAGATTTATACGGGCTTTTCACGCCATCGTGTATTACACGAAATAAAAATCAAACAAACTCCTGCCAAGATAGATCTTCGCACGTGTGCGCGCGCCGAGTGGATGAAATGCGTGACCACGCCAAATTGAAAGAGGACAAAACAGCAGATTTAAGGTGAAGGCGATGCAACTTGAATTACATTTTAATGAAGTGCCGTTACCATACAACTGGGTCATTCATAGTCTAAATTCAAGTCACACCAAAACAGAGCCACGTGCCAGTGGATAAGTATTAATCGGCTGAATTGCGTGACCACGCAAATTTAAAGAGGCTAAAACAGCAGATTTAAGGTGAAGGCGATGCAACTTGAATGGCATTTTAATGAAGCGCCGTTACCATACAACTGGGTCATTCATAGTCTAAATTCAAGTCACACCAAAACAGAGCCACGTGCCAGTGGATAAGTATTAATCGGCTGAAATGTGTGACCGCGCCAATATTAAAGAGGATAAAACAGCAGATTTAAATTAAAGGCGGTGCAACCAGAATGGCATTTCATTGAAGTGTCGTTACCATATGACTGGGGGAATTCAGCATTTAAGCCACACCAAAACACAGAGCCGCGTGTAATCGGCTGAAATGCGTGACCACGTCAAACTTAATTAGGGGGGAGGGGAAGAAATAAAAGATAAGGCATCACGAATGGCATTTGTCAACGAATCGCAGTATATACTATGACTGGGGGCATTCAGATTCTAAATTTAAGCCACACCAAAACAGAGCCGCGTACTTGGGGATAAATACTAATCGGCTGAAATGTGTAACCACGCTAAAATTCAATTGAAGAAAAAGCAGATTTTCTTAAACCAGAAATAAAACTGCACTCAGAACATGATGCATTTCAATCCAATGAAGCGCCGTTGCGATATATGACCACAGAACACGTGATGTTACCATATACTGTCATGTAACAGGGTGCATTCCGAGTCTAAATTTCAGTCATAAGTTTGTGGATAAACATCATTCCGCTGAAATTACGCCAGTTGAGCGTATACTTTGTATACTATTGGAAAATAAACATTGCAATTTCCAACATGGCTGCGCCCTTGTACTCCCATTGCTAGCACGTGATGTTTGGAGTAAAAGAAGGCAGCCATGTTGGAAAACTCAATGCTAAACCAAAATAACCCGATCCAATTTCAGTTTAACCCATTTAATTTAATTTGATGTCAAGTCTTGACAAAGAATTTGATAATGAAACGATCAAAGATGGCGCTATAGTGTTTCGCAACCCACAACGTACCCAGTTTTAAAGCAGGTGTTTGTTTACAAAAGGCACAAAGGCCTATTAAAAAGCATGAATTACGACGTTCAGCGGGCTCGAACACTTTTCATACAGCATAAAATCTCGATAGGAGATAAGACAGAAACCTATTTATTACGGCAGGACATCGTTATCCCCTGTCCTGGCACGACTAACAGCTTATTACGCATTGTTTTCGAAATTTCAATTCTTGTCCTATTGAAATATTGAAAAATTATAATAACGGGACACCGAATGGCAATAAAGAGAAAACGATAAAGACTTGCACAACTCCGTGACAAACGACGACAGTGGCATTGGTGACTTTTAATATCCTTTTTGCAGGAGCACAATGTTATCTCAACGTCTGCCAGACACGTATACTAGAGGGATTGCGCAGGTTTCCTTTAATTTTAACGAGAACGATAAACACTATTACGCATGCGCACCAATAAGTTATGCGCCGTAAAAGTCGTCATGCTCCTCAAAGAACTAATGAAATTGTGATCTCCCCTCAACCACAAACCCATTGAGGGTGTCCTCACGCATGCGTATTTGCAAAATAAACAGTGCTGCCAATTAATGTAGTTGTAGTTAAAGGAGACCTGCACAACTCCACTAATAGAGGGATTGAGCACGCCTCCTTTAATGCTCCCTAAATGCTAACTACATTGACAGCACTGTATGTTATTCCAATGCGTTCTCGTTAAGGTAAATATCAGTTGACGGGGCATTAAGGGAGGCGTGTTCAATCCCTCTATTATTACGCATGCGTATCAACAAGTTATGAGTATTAAAAATCGTTATGCTACTCAAAAACGTTGTGGTATCGCGTTAAACTAACGAAATTAGAGGGATTGTGCAGGTTTCCTATAATCTTGACGACATTGGCAGCACTGTTTTTTTCGATTATCCGTGTGCGTTAGGACGATGCTAATGGTTTTGTGGATGTGGGGAGACGACAATTTTACTTAGAACTTGACGCATAACTTATTGATGCGCATGCGTAATAGTTTTTATCGTTCTCGTTAAGATTAAAGGAAACTTATTCAATCCCTCTAATATCGTCTACTGACGACCACAACCAGAAACCCATTAAACGCGTCGTCCCCACGCATGCGCATTGGGGAAAAAACAGTGCTGCCAATGTCGTCAAGATTAAAGAAAACCTGACAATCCCTCTATACTACTACTGTACCACAATTTTAAAAACGCAGTTGAAGCTTCCACAAGTGCCAACTAGAACGAATCTCACGTTGTCATCAACGTGAAAAACGTTCAAGAATGTTGGCAAGCTCTGTTCCCAATTTAAACAAATTAGTAATGAGGAGTGCCAAAAAAAAAGTGCAAGGCACCCGTTGTTCTTCCTGACAAGAATAAGATGAACCTAGGAATAGGTTACCGCCCAGAACAATTAAACAAGCATTTCTGCATTAGCAATTGATTTATCGTTTCTTGCTGATGCAATTAAGAAAACGATTGGATAAATGCGAAGAGTCGATGCGATAATAGACAGGTTCCTATACCAATCAAATTTTCTAATTCAGCGTGTCCAGAAAAATGTGCTGGAAAAAAAAAATATCAAGGATTTCCAGTCACGTGATCACATGTCCATTGAATTTCCAAGGACCCCTTCCCACGACTTGCAATTATACCACCACATTTTCCAGAAGAACCCGCCCTGCAGTTTAACTTAATATTTATCATGTTGTTTAAAATGCAGATTTATAAGTACGCATTTATTTGTCTGCATTGAAGGATATATGTTATAAATAAATTTACAAAAATGTCAACCTGCCTTAGGCACGATGTCCACCAAAATAACGAGCATGTGGTGGTACTCGCCTCGTGCACACGCCATACGCTGCAAAGTCGTCATGTCACCACGTGCCCACCAAGAATGCGAGCATAATGCCACAAAGCAGCCATGCCACCACATACTCGCCATCTTAGTGGGCACCCTGCCTTAGATTACGTATTTGTGACTTGCATTGGGCACTGTCTTCCACCACCATGTGGCACTTGGGTGGTGACTGTAGGGTAATGAGTTGAATTGAATGCAGGACAATGGGCTAAAAAATTTAAATTTCCTGACTTGCCATATACATACTTTAACATTGGTGCCCAGTAACACGACCTCGATGGCCCTCCATTAATGAGCGTCCCTCACTCATGCAATTAAAAAAAAAAAAAAGTCGGTTACGTCGCCCTTGGAGGCACATAGCAATTCCCTGACAAAAGGTTTTGAAAAGTGCATGCAATAATGGTCAAACAAAAGAAAAGTGGCATACATTAGTGCAATGACGCACCGAGGATCGTCCATAAATGACGTCCAAGACCACGGCTGCCTCCATGTCTGTCCTGTCCTTTGCAGACATTGCACTGCCATATACATCGCCCATGGGAACTTCAAGCATCAAGAGGCTCGCCCCTTGATGCATGCAGAGAGAGAGGCAAGGCCTCCCCCTCTCCAGTCCTCCATTACACCGTATCGACCTCCATATCTTGACATGGGTGGAGTGATGGCCGCCATGCACAGCGCAGCAACCAAGGCCAAAAAAGTGGTGACGATGGCCAAGGCGAAACACGAACTCTTACCCAATCAGTTTGAAGGCAAAATGCAATTTTTCATTATGCGATTGGATTTTTTATTGCACTATTATACACGGCATATGCGGTATCGCATATCCAGGGACACTGCTCGACAAGTCATGCCAAAAAAAAAAAAAAGTGGCAGATGGCCTCCTCCATGCAACTGTCCATCCGAGAAGATGAAATATCTCAAATCGACTGCAAATCCATAATGCGGCATATCGAACAGTTGTTTCGGCCCCAGGTATACCGGACAGAAACGAGGCCCCAAACGGAAAGGTAAACAGCGAAGGTCAACGACCTCTGCCTGACCGATGCAGGAACGAAGATAAAAGAGGCGACCATTGGGGAACACAATGCCACCACAAACCTTCTTACATATATGAGTTCCATGCACACATGGTCAGTGGGGGGAGAAAGAGGTCCAATAAAGGGGCACAAACTTAGTCATGGACAAAAAAAAAAAGCCAACGTAAAACTGGAACATCATCTTGTCTCCAAGACATCCATTCTAAGCAACTCTTGATGAGAAAAACTGCAGTCCACGAACACAATGACCGCAAATGAGAATGGGGTCATTGTTAATGTACTTTTTTTGGTTTCAAAAGTGCACCCTGTAACAAACTGGGTGGCTCGTCCTCACATATAACAAAAGTGAATTCTTCTTGAAATTTATTTCAATAAACGGCCACGCACCTTGCACCTATTAGCGCTACTGACGCTTGTCAGCGGGGTGTGCTTTTTTGTCAGCCGGCATCTTGTCATTTTCAGAACGGTGCAAATTACCCTTCTGGAACATTCCAAGTACCTCCCTGCCAAGTTGGAATGACTTAAATTATGCCTGACTCCCGCTGGACGGAATCAATTCTGCTGGCATCATTTTCTGGCAGCAGAAAAAGTTGGTTGTGTTTTTCAACTTCTATCTCAGCAGCCAGTGCGCATGCGCGCAACGAGCATAGCGCTGCTTTCCGTTCATTTGGAATCATGCAGGCACTGTAAACGGTTGGGATCAAAGCGTTATCGTTGGAGCATGCCACTCCATGCATCTTGCATACTACTATCATTCTAACTTGATGACATATTGCAGTCAAAGACAATGCCAAATGGCCAGAACAAAAAGAATCAGTAACCAGTCTGTAATTGGCTGGAGCTGAAACATGTTGCAACTTCCCAGTATCATGCATTTTGTCTCCAGAGGTTGTCAGGATGACTTACAAACGGTTGTGATTAAAGCATTAACATTGGTAGCATGCATCTCCAGGCATCTTGCATTCGTCTAACATTCTAAAATCTGTATTCAAACTGTGTGACATTGCCAAATATAGCCAGAACAAGATGCATCAGCAAAGATTACGTGAAATCTTGTCTGGAGCAGCTAGAATCACGCGATAACTTGCAAGTGCATGTACCAATCATCTTGTCTACAGAGGTTGCCAAGATGCTTCACAGACTTGGAAATGGTTTGGATTAAAGCAACATGCTATCCATGAATCTTGCATACATGTACTTCAAACTTAATGAGATTGCAGATCATGCCAAACGACCAGAACAAGATGCATCAGCAAAAGAGTTCGCCATTGTCTGGATCACGTGATATCTTCCAAGTATCCCCCTGATAGCAAATGGGCCTTATTCGTTACATTAGCATTGGATTTAATGCTACATGCATGATGGTAGCACATGAGGATCTGCACTTAAAGACTTGTTCAAGGCTCATATATACGCCACCAGGGTGTGCTGAAGAACCAGAATAAGGCCAATTTAGTGAAAAAAAAGAGTCCCGGTTTTCAAAATTTTCAACGTTTTTTTGGAAGAGCAACGGTAGTAAGACCCTAAAGCACCAACCCAGATAGCATGTCTATGCGACGGATAAGGTCAGTTACCAGAAGGACAACGGTTTTCAGACCACATTTACAACGTTGGCAAGGCAGCCACGAAATAAAAAAAAAACGACGAATAAAACGGTAAAAACAAAAAAAAAAAAACCTGAAGAGTCTTATACAAGAAGACAACTCCAGCAATGGTATTTTAAGCTTTTAAGCGAGCGGATTTGACACTAAAAACAGAAACCTTGCCATGGCTTTACAGCGCTCATAAAAAGTAGTTTACACATTGGCATAATTGCAACAAGTACAGTAAAAAGCAGCCTGGGGTGGGCCCAAGAACTGTGGAGCTCCCCTTGGCACGTGGGCAGCCAAATTAAGGGATCTCCAAAAAGGAGTGCCCATCCTTCAAATTTGAGGTGGGGTTTACAACCCGGCTTAATAAAAACCACTTGTACCAGCAAACGCTGCTGGCCGATTGCACATGATGCAATTGGTTCAAAAAATTGTTGGGTGATTACCCAGACAACATCAGACGTCACCGACTTACTCCCGTTTCAAAACGCCAATTAAGTTTATCGGATAATGGTTCATCCGAGCATTAACCTTGGAGTAAATGGCGTCCAGGATCGATTGATTGGCTACAATGACCACTTGGTTCTAAGGGTCATTTTCAAATTTTTTTTTTCGGGGTGACATGTTTGAAATGTCATGGCAACCGGGATCTCGAGGACATCAAACCATACTTGTTCGTATTTTCCCGATGTAATCTGGAGATGGCAGAGAGCTGGAAGATAGTACGTGGGCTGTTTTATATATTTTAATGGGTATGTAACCTCAACAAACTTTCTCTGTATGGTAATCCAAGCCATTAAGTATGAAAAGACAGTAGCCTACAAGCCATTCAGTATGAAAAGGCAGTAGCTTACAAGCCATTCAGTGTGAAAAGACAGTAGCCTACAAGCCATTCAGTATGAAAAGACAGTAGCCTACAAGCCATTCAGTATGAAAAGGCAGTAGCCTACAAGTCATTCTGTATGAAAAGACAGTAGCATACAAGCCATTCAGTATGAAAAGACAGTAGCCTACAAGCCATTCTGTATGAAAAGACAGTAGCCTACAAGCCATTGAGAATGGAAAGACAGTCCAAGCTATTGAGTATGAAAAAGACAGTCCTGTCAGTCCATGCCAATGAGCATGGAACGGTGGCACAAACCAATGAATGGACTGGAGGAAAATTCCAAACAATTGAAACTTTAGAATGGATGGCAGTCCAAATAAACCAAAAAATAACCAGTGCAGATAATAATGCATGGAAAGACAGTTCAAACTGTCCAAACCAATGAATACGGACTGGAAACAGTCAATGAGTGAAGACTCGAAAGTCAGTCCAGACCAGTGAATTTGGAATGGAAAGACCAATTCAAATCAATGAACAGTTTGTGACTAGGGAGAGGCTACAGAGAGAATTGCAACATTCCACCAAAACACTCAAAAACCTCTTGAAGAGCACGTTCAGGCGAGACAATGTCCCAACAACAATACGCCACTACCCTCTGCCTAAGCCAACGCCATGTATGACTGGGACAGCAAACAGGGGGTCCAAAAAAGCATGCTGTCAGAGATAATTTCTAGGTCAAAAATATTTCGTTAACAAAACAGGCATTTTACAAGGGTGACATCTCCAAATGACTTTCCCATAAATAATCCGCACAGGCCCTTGACACGTGATGGCGCCCGTCCAGATTCCCTTTGACCACCAGACTAACAAACTGACCAAAGGTCCGGGGAATAAAAGAATGGGAAATTGAAAGAGAAAAAAAAAAAAAGTGCCCAAAGCCGAGGCTTTTGAAAATTGTTGCCTTTTGTTCAGCTGTCATCCAACCAATTTAGAAACACTACAAGTTCTCGGCAAATGGGGGGTGGGTGGGGGGGGATTCCTGGTGGGATTTGGCCAGAGGAACACGATCAGAAATCAAGATTTCAGACGTGCATCAGAGAAGGAGGAGGTGGAGGGCGTTTGGGAGAGTGGACTGGCACGAAGCTGGGTTTAGCCTGGAACGGAGTCACTTTTTACCCCATTAAACATCAGGAAAAAAAAAAAAATATCTTCAAAACTTGGCCAGAAAAAGAAATGTAGGAGAAGGTCAGCCACGAGCAATGCCAATGCGGCTAGTACGTATCAAGGTGATGGGGTCACTCTCTGCAGTCAAGGTGAGCCGAGGTTAGGGGTCTGCGAAAAGGTTCATTGTCTCCCACACGTAACAAATGCGATGGGCCATTAAGCGAACCGTGCCTTTTCTGGGCTTGTGTGTATACACCTTTTGCACACCTGCCTGGTCAGGAAAAGTGCAAATTGCATGGCGAGGGCAAAACTCATCTTCCGTTTCACCAGACTATATGCCACACAAAAAACAGGAACATTATATCAAATGACGTCACTGATCTCAATGGTCATTCCGTATAAAGGCTGATTTGAAGAGGGTTAAAGGCGGATGCACACACCCTACTTGGAATATAATAACTGGAATGTTAAGAATTTCCTGAGAAGGAAGAAAAAATTAATTTAACTATAGATCCCTGTTTCATAGAATCGTTACAGTGGCCAGATTCACGGAATTGATTTCAGTTCCATTCCGTGACTACCTCTAATTTTTACTTAGAAACATGAAATCTGTAATTTAACACGTCCCACGTGCTGCAGTAGCAATACATTTACAAATTTTGTACGTTACTACATTACGAAACCTAAAATTAACTTAAACCTATCCTGCATTGCGAGAATAATCAAATATTTAACTTAACCCCGGTCACGAATTTTGTCTTGGACGAAAGAAAAATCAGACAGATAAGTTTATATTGCTTTGCATGTGCGAATGACGTCATTCCAGTAGATTAACATCTATACAGCAAAACCTGTGAATAGCACAAAACACTGGGACCAAGCCAAAAGTTTTGCTATTTCAAGGTAATTATATAGTAGACACAATAGCGCACCCAATTTGGATCGAACCATAAAGTGGTCTACTTGGAGGGAAAACATGCTATTTTCAGGTTCCGTGAAGACTGAGGGATCGCTACTTTAAGGTTGTACGCTATGTAGAAGGACACTATTTACAGGTTTTGCTGTATTCTCAAGCATGCAGTTGTTTTAGCTTGGCTGAAATTTATAAGCTGAATGCACGCAGTCATATGGTAACGGCGCTTAATTTGAATGACGTGTTCAGTGGTCCTAACGTAACGGCGCTTCAATAAAAAGCCGTGCAGGTTGCATTGCCATTCACTTTTTTAGGTCACGGATTTTATCCTATACCTATATCCTATTTATATACCTTAAAACTTGTTCGATTTTTATTTTGTCTCGGACGAAATAGAAAAACGTGACCTCAGTTAGCATGTAACGTGTTTTAAAAAATCCTCAATTCAACACGTTCTCGGAATTTTTTAGCATTACAGGGCAATTACATCCGCCTTGAACCCTCAATCCGAATTTCAACCAAGTTTTTTTTTTTTTTTTGGCTTTGCCATTGATTATTCTAGTCAGAAAACAGGCATTTTATGAACTTTCTTACAAATATCTTTTTCAAACGCAGAGCTCAAAATACCGCTTGTATTGGCTAGTATGACGTCATAGTGCTCATAATAACAGATGGAATTGCCCCCTGCTGAACCATATATATGAGAAAAAAAGAAGGGTGCAAAATGCCAGAGCCAGGCATTCCTATAATGAAAATGTAGTGCTTGTGCTTTCTTCAAAAAATTTTAAAATTAAAAGAAACAAAAATAATTGTATTACTGTTATTATAAACAGAAACGTGAGCCCTCGACTATTTAAGGCAACCCATGATCCACGCGCCATTTTAGTACACCCTAAACTGTCTGATTCGTGGTTTCGAAAGCCCAAAAAGTTCGCAACCCAGCCGACAAATTCCTGTAATTTTCTTCCAAAATTTCTGCAGCTCTCCAAGTTTCGATTCGTGAAATATATATACGCCCTGTCATTTTCAAATTTAATTTGAAATTAGCGCACCTGGCAAGGTGGCCGTGTGTTTTAAGGCTATAATAACGAACAAAACTGTAATTTTAAAAATTTGAAAAGACAAACTTGTCTGGCTAGTAAGAACACTAAAATTGTTTAGAACACCAAACAACGTACATGGGTGTCATGTGCATATAATTTCGAGATATATCTAGGCTATACAGAAGCTAGCCGGAAGTCGACATTAACACTTCCTTCCGCCATCTTGCAGCATCAAATAGCCAAAAACCTATAGATGGGCTTCCCCCAGAAATGAAATTTTTAACTTCACTAACTTTTTCAAAATAAATCAAACTTTCCCGACTACATTCCAGGTCTATCAAATTTCCCTGACATTTCCATGTTTTTCAGGTCTGGGGGAATATTACAATGTACTATCATACGATTTAATGAGTCAAACACTCGTACTAACTGGTTAAAAATGTCAATTTTTGTATGTTTCATGTACAAAGATGCTAAAATTAAGGAAAAGGGGAATTTCCCATTTCTAAAGATGCAGGACTGGCTTAGTTTACCTTCTCAACGCCTGTGATAACTAGTCATGTGAAAGCAAATGTACTATTCCAGGTGTGCAGGAAGAACCCCATGCACCATTTTGCAAACATGCAAAGGGCTATACTACAGTTGCCTATAATGAGAAAAGTTTCAGCAAGGACGCTTCATCCGCAGCAATGTTTGAAAATCAGTGAAAAATTCAATTGGCAACGTCATGGAGAAGAAGCCTATTCGATTTTCAGGCAGAATGGCTCTGGGGGCCTTTATCTAATGAAGCTCGAAAACCTGCATCCGGCTGCCTCGTTCAATTTCTATATCCTTTCGATGGTCCATTTTTCATTTTCAAAGTTGATCTTAACAACACCCTCCCGTGAATGCACTGATTATATATCGTGATGCCTAATCGCTATGCCAGAGCCATAGCCAAGCTGTCAAGTCCAAAAGGGAAAGAACAACAACAACTGTTACCACGGTGAATTCCTAATAAGTTGGACGTCCAAGCGTCAATTCAAAACGTATACACATCCATGAACTCTTGATGATGAAAGAGGCATATTGCACAGCGTGACAAATAAAAAAAAAAAAAAAAAAAAAAACACCCTGTTAAAACGATGGTTGTATACTGTGTCCATCCTCTGAATACCAATGCTTCCAAGATGGGGCACGCAGATTACCTTGCCCTGACTGCTTGCTATAGTGCAACGTCTTCCTAGAAGCATGACCCCCTGCACACCCCAAAAAAAGCTCTGCAATATACTGGTATTCAGGTCAAATCCTATAACTCACCCTGTAGTTGTTTTTTTGCTTTTTTAAATTATGGATTTTCTACAGCAAATCACAGAACTGACTTCTTCAAGCGCCTTTCAGTCATGTTCCTAAACTTCCAAACTAAATTTAGCTTTCGAATTCATTTAATTATTCAAATTGGTACACATAATTATTGAACTACAAAAGTAAGTAAGTATAAACTACCCCACCTTCAA
>JAQGCC010004603.1:0-12881 GCA_034698905.1 Xestoiulus laeticollis | reverse complement strand
GTATGACAATTATGACGTGGCTGTGACGTCAGAGGTAAGTTCTCCGTCGAGTCCGTTAGGTGTGAATACGGCATTAAACTGCATCTGCGTTCACTGCACTGTGCTTATCCGCTGTAAGTATAGAGTGATGGCACACTACTGCTCATTGGCCCAATTCGAGGACATTTCCGTTTGAAACCCCGTTTTTTGAAGCACTCCCACTGCAGATCAAAAGTTCGAAACTTTGAAAGCTGTTAACCGTACGGATGCAACTCTATATATAGTGGATGAAAAGGGCATGACACATGTGTGCAGCAACTTAATGGCATCACGATGCAGGAAGTTGCATCAAACGTATTCATGTGAATCCAGCATAGTAGCTCAATGCGATCAATTCCATCTACTCCTGCATTGCAATATTTTAGTGTATACATCATCGCCATTTTATTCTATGGGATCGACTAATTTATTATATTTTTCTTCTTCCCAAATAGTAACTGCTAATCTTCACTTCTTTGGATTTTATTACAGCGTAACGTAACTTACACGTACCCATATGTCACGCGAACCTGTTAAAATATGATACGAGAATCTGAATTATATACGGTGAACTATATAAAATAGCCTTATATACGAGGTTAATTGGCACGCATTCGTTTTATCTTTTCACGCGCATTTCCATCAATATTTTATTAAACTATATCCAATTCTCCTTGTACATATTATGAAGAGCATCATGCTGAGCTTCGTCAGCCTCGTTAACCTCGTTGAAGGCAACTAAATTGGCTTCCGCGGTGTCAAATGCCTCGACAACAATGCATGCATGCATGCAAGTATAAACAGATGGAACTATAGTGTAATCTGTCTGTGTATGGTCTACGGGCTATGTTTATACAGGGGTGTCCATTTGGTTAAAAGCACTTTTAAGAGATCCTCTTCGCATATATATTTCATACTCATATATAGCGTATATCATTAACACGCGATGCCAGAATTGAAGATTATTAATGACGAGCAGCTGCACTATGCAATGCATTCGTGCATCAGCTGCGCAATTCTCATTAACCTATAATTAGCACACAAAAAAATTGTATCGTGACGCGTGGAAACTGCTAAGAATTAAATACTTCAGAAACAATATCGCACGCCATATTATGCCTAGATCTAGATATATAAATAATAAATGCTGTATTTGAAACTGCCATGTTCGGAGACAACTGCGAGCAAATTAATGCTAAAATACGCCGATGAATAAATGATATACAGTTGGCATAAGATGTGCAGCGAGCGTCATGTCAATCTCAAATCATAATGTAGTTGCATGGTATATAGAAATTTAAGGGAATTTCGCTTTAAATATACACGTACATGCACCCACCTTAATTATAAGAAAGCTCAAAATCAGCCTTTTATGAAAATGCATTTACGCGACCATGAACAAAGAACGATTAAATGCAACGTTATAGCTGACAGACATTGGGATTGCAGAATGGTATACCCGTATAACTACTCGTGTTTAATTACATCGTGATTAAATTCCCCATTAAACAATAAGTAAAGATTTAGGTTAAATTCAAAGAAAGAAATAGATAATATTTAAAGCAATTAAGTGGTGCAATTAAAGCCAACTATAACGAACTATTAAATTGAATTTCGATAGTAATTACGATAAATTTCGCTCTAAATTCTGTTTAAAAAAATGAGGAGCGAGACGGAATAATTAACGCGGGTCATTAAAATTTCAGGATGCTTCGATGCGCTCGTTTAATTTTAATTTGGAAGCGTAATTAAGCCGCCGATCAATATACCAAAAATCTTATTATAGGTTACTCCTGTTATCATAACCTTATTAAATATGTATAACGTTAATGTGAGGGTATACCCATAAAATATAGGTGGGGGAAACTTAGCCCCCCTTCATATATAGCAGTGGAAAACACCCGGAAGTTTCGAACGGAATTAATATTGGTAGAAATAGCGCGTCACAATCTCCTTAATTTCGCAGGGAACAATTTGTTAAACAATTTGGCAAAACTGTTTGAAATCATGAAATTAATAAAACGGTTTAAAGAAGAAGGTAAAAGTTACTCGAGGTGTCCATGGCTAATTGAAAAAATAACTCCTGCACTCACTGTTCCTACACGGGATTTATCATTAGTATTTATGCAACTTCAAAATTAAATTCGGATCAACTTGGATTTGGATAGAACTGTATACGATTTATGATGTATACAGTTAGTATATGGCAGAGATCGCCACCCTGCAAGGCATATAACAGTGCAGGGTTAGCCATTTCGGGAATCTTCGCAGGCCGATGTTATAATGGTTTACATGTATAAAAAGATACCAAGCCTATCTCGTTTTTATGAACTGGGTATAATCTTCGAAAATACTTTAAATTAGGTTTAAGTAGAGGTTCAATCTTGATCCATGGATCGAGGTTGGCTCGTGTCGCTGGGGATTCGAGCGTGTCTTGGAAAAAATAACAATAACATTTTCCTACCATTAACAATATAGGGATTATTAGTTATTTTTCCTAAGCTGATTTATTGCCCCGTGCCCGGTATATATATATATATATGCTACGAAAAACTGCCTGCAATTCTTTGGTCCCTGCAATGGGCTCTGGGTCGTTTTTTTGCGATCTCAGGTATATATAAGAGTGCAACGCGTCTCTTTATATATGAGTTTCCATTGAAAAGGCGATCGTTTTGATGCTTACATAATAGGCGTGATTGTGGATGAGCAACGCTCTCTATATTTAAAAAGCGCTCTCCGCATGCAATAGCTAGAGGAGCTAAGCACAATGGATGGATGATCTCGGTAAATGTCAGAATGTAAAGTAACGAGAATAGCTTCATTTCATTTCCCATTTTGTTAGAAGTAGAAGTAGAAGTATAGAGGAAGGGGGGGATGGGGATGGGGGTGGAATATCCCGTTCTCCTTTGCCTCCCTTAATATGCACACGCAACATACATGCTCCGTGAAAGCAGCCTTTGAAATATCGACTTTTTCCGCCTTAGAACATCCATATAGACGAAGCTATAGACTAGCGTTGCTGGGAAATGCGTAGAAATGATTGTGTCGGCTTATCCCCTCACTTAAGGTCGGTCGAATGACTAATGAAAGTTGGATCGATGTTTCAGTAGGGATTGGAAACATATGGGGGTGGTAAAAGAAGACGAACGAGAACAAGCTTCTCCCTATTCACTCGCCGTTTAATAAAACGTCACTGCATGTTATCACAATGGCTTCGGGCATGCGCGGACGATGGCCTGCAATGCCCTAACACTGCACATGCAGGGCTCTTTGGGAAGAAATCTCTCGTTAAATATAAGAGCCATTGGAAATCCACTTTCCATCCATGGCTCGTACTTCTTATTACATGTATTTCATTTCGCCTTTGTCATTAATAGCTATAGCTGCATGAATTTTCTTCAAACCTTTCCTTTAATTGCCTCCACGCAAATTAACTCCAATGGAAATGGCATTCGCGTGTTTCGTCGATGACATTTCACTTAGGAAATAAATTATTCATTTTATGGGAAAATGTGTATTGTCTTGCATTAAGCGAATAGGACCGTATCACGCGTTCAATTTGTTCAAACGGGAAAAAAACATCGTATATATAGCGTTCATTAAAGGCAGTCATGCAACTCACCTCATATGCACTACGAAGCATTTCTTCAATATCCAATTTGCGAAAAGTCCATCACAGCAAAGTACCCATATAAACAACGTGAACAAGATGGATGACAAGATGATCTTCCCCGTATCTAATGTAACATAAATTTCATTAAACTAGCGTGACATTATTCGATTACATTTAACACCGCTGCATGGCGCTATTAAATCATCGGAATGTTTGTTGGAGCTAATGAAATTTAAAAAATGTCCCCGCAGGTATTTTTCTGATTTTGCATAATGAGAATTTAGCAAATTTTACGACGAAAACAAAAGAAATTTAATTTTAATCCACATTATTTTCAAATATCCAATTGCACGCGGTTACTTAATTCCCATTGCGAGATTTGTATATGAAATTATAAATTTAGTGGAATGTCGCGCAATTTTCAATAATTAGTTGCCTGAATTAAAGTATGCAAACAACAAAGGAGGGGAACGTGTGATGCGAAAGCATTAGATTTATCAGTGGGTAATTATACACTGTATGCTCGCGTATACCCAAATACGAATTCCGCACATTGTAAAATATTTGGTTCATTTGCATGTCAGTCAACATGTTATACCTGCGAGGAATTTCAATAAAGACACGTACAAAATCTCATACTGTGCGATCACAATAAAACTACGTAGCCATGCAATAAATATACATGTAGAAGAAACAATTAGAAATAATCATTAAAAAAATGACTGAATTTCAAAAGATCACCTAATTAATCATAATGTAAATGGCCTAGTGGAGCATTTCTGCAGATTTCAGAAGTACACCTTAAAATTATACACACTTGGAAATGTGTGGCGTTTGTTATGCACATTAAATGTTTAAATACATGTATATTATTTACATTTAAAACTTGAGAATTCCTTAGATAAATGTTCTAATATTTCAATATTGTTACCTTTCAGAAAGTGGAATTTTAGCCATCATAGTGATTTTTAAAAAATTACGCAATCGCCTTTGTAAAACTCAACTTCAGTTCAACTAGCGAGCTTAATTTTGTCATCGTTTAATGAGCATGGCTCTCGAACGCCATCTGGGAGCAAAAAAAAGTAAAAGCGCCGTTGTTTAGGTCCCTTCAATTAGGGGCCGTCCATACAGGGGGGGAGTAAAAAATCTGAAAAATCGCGTGACGTCATTTATGGACTGGCCCCTTCCTCAAATTTTAATAATATCAGTTTTAATTTTCATTTTATGTATAAATATATAGATGTACATTTATATGTGATAATGTATATATCGGGGATTATTCGTATATAATTTTAATGTAAAAGGGTCTTCAAGCCAAAAAGTATAGCCTCTTATCCCCATTTGACGTGCAGGGGGAAGATGCGATCGTTTAATAAATAAATGAAACAACTATAGTAAAACTCGTCTATAAAATCCTATCTTTGGACCAGGGAAAAATATACTTTTAGAAAAGATATGATTTTACACATGTTCTGTACTGTATTTTGTTTACAAAGAACTTTTTCCTTATTTTAGATGACTTATATATTCGAATTATAATTAAGCTATTATTTTCTTTGGTTTAGACTTTAAAAAGCACGCATGCAGCATGCATCCTATAGCGCTGTAGAAATTTCGCGATTGCATCCATGAATCGTGTATCTACATGCAATGTATACTCGTAATGCTAAGAAATTGAAGGACGAACAATGAATTAAGAAGAACACACATAATCATCACTTTATATACAATATAGGCCTAAGTGGTATGGTATACAGAAAGGAGGCAGCTGCGATCGACGTGTTGACCCTATGGACAGCAGCTGCGAGTGTCGCTCTAGCTCTTCAAGAGTCCTATTTTGCTATATATATTTATGTACAATTGTATAATGTCTTATATATCACCGCGCACAACACTGTATATAGCGAAGCGTCTCCAACACATCACGTATCGCCACAACCCTTTGTTATAAGTACAACTTTTACAATCCACTTTTAAGCGATGAATATATAGGCGATTATGGATACGAAAATGCAGTTTTGATCACAAGAAGGGCGATGGGGGATGAGGGGCAAGGACCCTGAAAACGCAGCAACAATCTATCCAAGGAATGTCACGGATATATTATCATCAACGATACTAAAATGTATACAAATTGTTCGTCGAATGTGATAAGGTCTAGGCTATATATATGCAGCTCTTATGAAATTAGCATGTGCTGCAAATGAAAACTCAAACAAACTGGTAGGAAGCCATGTATTTATCATGCATGGCTGCATTTTGGAGGACTCATTTGCAGCATCAATTAATTGTATTTATATTGTGATTTTATAGATTTTGGAACGAAAATTGAAATTAATCGAGGCATCGACTATATATAACGCATGCACATTTTGAATTGAACATGAAATGATTTGAATGACGTAGGACAAAATAAAAAACGATTTTTAAAAGGGTATAAATGACTAAGTCATATATTTTGATCCATGTAACGCGTTTCTTAACTTATGAGAAGTCTCGATCTTTTTAATATTAAAATAATCTCCGAGCATGCAATGTATAATTCTGGAATGTTCGATGAGCGCATGCAGTGTATACATTTAGCTGAAACGTAATCGTTCGAGACAACACGCTCGTTTTTGGTTATATAAAGTGTTTCTTATATACGTATTCTTTTCACCCTTTTTTCGTCTATCCGGCATGTGCAATTCATTGTAAGGTGACGAGTACGGAGATCATCGTATGTTAAAAGCGTATTGTTCTTTGGCGACCTCTATATAA
Organism: Xestoiulus laeticollis; assembly: GCA_034698905.1. NCBI lineage: Eukaryota > Metazoa > Arthropoda > Diplopoda > Julida > Julidae > Xestoiulus > Xestoiulus laeticollis. The sequence continues at coordinate 6,490 of JAQGCC010004603.1, read as the reverse complement.
CAATTTAAAATATATTATTTGAATTGCAATCGCTCGATTAAATTACGGGACTATTTCGTATTGAAACGAGATGGTAATTTGCACGATCTAATTAGAAATTATACGAGAGATTCGTGCTAATTACGTTTTGGTTTCCTCAAAGGCGCCCCATGCTGCACTTGCTATATTTCGCATTAAAGTGTATATAGTGCACTTAATTCACACGCTATTCTTTTACTTTCCTCCATCTGGGACATGAATTATTTCTTAAAAATATAATCTACATGTTGCGGGAACCCTGTTTGCTTATAGTGGAATGAAATCAGACCACCTTTTGCTTTCAATAATTTAAACATCTATTCGGTCATACATTTTTCAAATATTACATATAATGAGAGAAATAACGCACTATCTTAATTGGTATGTATAACATATACCCAAATAGTAGAAACTACTTTTACAAAAAAAAAAGAGCTACAGATTTAGGGGCGAGACAATTAAAATCTAAAATTCATTTTCTTAATTTATTTTCGAGGTGATTTGAAATTTCACATTTATATTTTAGTACCCATATAGTTCAGGGATAAAAGAATTTCCAGCGTTATTTACCTCATTATTTTTTAAAACATTGATCACTTCTTAATCCAAAATATATACATGCACATGTATAGCTTGAATGCAGTTTGGTTCAACATATATCCTCTTCGGCATGCTTATATCGTAATTGCACGCGGTTTAATGCAAGGTTTGCATCATGGAAGAACTATACTTCTAAAGTAAAGAATTTTTTTTAATTTAGTTTAGACGTGTTAATTTTTAAAGCAATTTAATAACAGTCCTCGCAAAGTGTTTTGGGAATTTATAAAAAATTCTGGTCGACTGACATTAAGAATTAAGCAGAAAGAACCTGCATGAAATATTTTTATATCAGACTAAATTCCAAATCAATTTTATGAGAAATAAGTCTTCCATCTGAAACCCTTTCGGCATTTAGTCAACATCCATATCGCTTGTGACATGTTTTAACAGGCTTGAGGTTTGATTATCAGAAGTATTTCCAATTAGGAAAATTCTATTATAACCTTTCTTAATACGAATGAATGAATGGATCCCCAAAGTGGTTTCGTTTCCCACACTATCTTTCGATTATAACATATTACTAGAATGACATTCGTCCACGATTGTTGCATGCTCGTTTTTGGAAACGTAATTTCAAATTTTGAATTATGCATTTGGAATTGTACAATTTCTGTGCATCCTCGGTGATCCAGTTGACAATTTCTGCCTCCCATTGCGTACAGTCAGCGGCAGCAAAACGAGTTTTGCATACTTTATCATGCTGAAATGGCAAAAGCAGGCAAAATTGTTTTGCGACCCGCATCGTCAAACCATGCACACCCTCCAACAATTGCGTCCAGTTGTTTACCTTTCTATATGGGCTGTTGAATGTACTCAATAAGCGCCTCAATATATATAGTCGCCCAGCTATAACTTAAATTATAGATAACAATTCACAGATTTAAAATATCATTTTAGCTTTTAGGAGTTCTTTTCTGGTAATGACATCGATCACACATCAGGCAGTGTAAACACCAACTGGAGATCGACTTCTACAACTGCATCTGAATTCTTATAATTTGTATATATGGATTAGCGCGACAAATGAAGTCAATTTGATCATTAAATCCCCTTGAACGGAAAGGAGGTTTGAATATGGGAATATCCCATCTAGTGCATGGATGGAATTGGACGAATGAGAATGTCAATTGTGTTTGGGAGGAGCTTTTCGTTTCCTTTTTCTTTTAGTGATACGATGCACACCTCGGCTTTTCAACACGGGGTGCGCTGCGTGCCATCAGTGTTCCGTGCCTTTGGATTCCACATCTTGGCAGATGGCGTTGACCCCTGACCCCCCACCATCTTCTTCTCCTCCTCCTTCAACATCCTCCTGTTCCTGTAACCCTGCATCGTGGAGCTGGCCGTCCGTACCGGAAGTCCCTCTCGTTTCCGCACCTTTGTTGCCGGAAGAGGGCGCTGAGGTTAGTAATGGACTAGGCAAAGGCTTTATATTGACGATTAAACTTCGATTGTCCGCGTTGGTTGAGGATTCTGCGCTGCTGCAACAACTGTCGTTGCTTTGCTGCTTGGCGAAAATGTCTGGCGTGGACCCAGGGGTCGGCGTCGATGCCGTAGAGTTTGAGAATGACGTCTCGTCCTTACAATCCCCTTTGCCAACGCCATTCTTATGGGAGGACGACGCAGAAGACGATTTGCTAGAATTGCTGCTGTTGGCGTGTTTCTCGGTGCTTACTTTGTGTTCAGCAGCCTCCGCGTTGGTCAGATTGTCCTGCTTTTTCCACTTCGTCCTTCGGTTTTGAAACCAAATTTTCACCTAAGTAATAAACAACGAAAAATTAATAAGCGCATTCCTTACTTTTTTATGCATTTATCATTTCTATATGTCTATAAGGGAAGATGATTAGCAACTATATATATATAGTCGTCGAACCCCTTTCACTGTATACCGAGTTTGAACTCGGGTTGAAATAATATACATTATACATGGTATAAGGTATGCCAGAATGCAACATACATTATCCACTGAATTACACTTGTATACATGTAGTATCCATGTATAAGCTTACATTACATGACCACCGTGTGAACACAAATTCGCAATTCTTTTAGCATTTTTGCCAAAGTGCGAAAAGTAAGAGAATGGTTTGTTTCAATGAAATCCACTGTTTTCGATTTCATTGTTTTGAAGAACATACATGTACATGTAGAAAAACTCCAAATGGTATCTACGCTGCAACACAGTGGTGCACTACAGTGAAGATTTCACTCCAATTAGCTCCTACATTTCATGTAGATCGCTTCACCGCAGTGCATCAATGTGCTGCAGCGTTAATTGCTACCGTTTTGCATTTCCCTGCTCTTAAAAACACAACTTTAAGTAATTAAAAATGAGGACGAAAACACTTGTTTCATACAAACATGTAGCATTCTCTGCCATTTCCTAATTGTACATTTTGTCCTATGAACAGTTTTTATTTCAGTTTTTTATAACAGTTTAACAGCGTAAAAGTTTTTATTTGTTTGGGGGGAAAGATGCAGGTGAAAAAGGATTTGATTATTATAGTTTCAACAAAGATGGTCAGCACGGTGGTGCCATGCATAGAGGGGTAAAAAAAGATAAACACGTTATACATTTGAATTACACATATACACGTCTTTTATGAATCATTAATTACCAACTGAACTTGTATACGCAATAGTTTAAGAGCACATTTCGGGAAGGATTTCCATCGACAAGTGGCATCCGGGAAGAAAGACCAGATCGAGTCCATACATGTATAAAGAAGTGCAGAGTTCGATCAGAGGGAGGAAATGATGAGGGTTAATTTAAATGAAAATCTATTTGAAATCCTAAAATGCATAACTCTGCTGTTGGACACAGAACACTCGGACAAGAATTACCGCAGGGCACGTTAAAACATAATCGGTTAGATTTCAGGGTTGACCTCGAAATGAGGATTGGAGCAGTTGAATTCATCGTTTCCTGAACTTGACCGACATGGCGTTAACAAAAGAGAAAGTAAACGCCATACCTCGCATGCCGACCTAATTACCTAACTAAACGAAAAGCATCCATTTTGTGAACATGACCTAAGGCCGAACGAAATGCCCATGCACAATGAGAAACAGAAACATTAACATTATAGAGTACTTCATTCGTGATATGGCTTCCGGCTAGAAAAGCCGATGCCTTTCACCTTTTTCCTCCAGTTCAAAATGCATGCAAGGGGAAAATGAGGGTTGAAATCCTAGTCAATTGCTCAGAGCACCCAGTGCGAGCTTTATTAGGGATTCAAAAGGCCGAAGAAATTAAAAGCCAATACTATACAGTAGATAACTCTGTAGATAACTACATGTATACGAGTCGAGGACCGAATTCCTGAATTTTGACTCTTATAGCGATGTTTTATGTTTGTTAAAGACATGATGCATTGGAATGAGAGGAGGTGGATCACATAATACAAACCTTAAAACCCAGAGCGTTATTTGAGATTTATGTAAATTACAAGTTGCCAATATTTGTTCCCATAGAAATTTATTCCTCCTTCATATAGGTGGATGGGGGGCAACTTAGAAAATTAAAAGTACAGTGTATATAGGTCTACAACTTTTACAATTTTTTTTTCATGGATTGTTGTACTGTATACGGTTTTACAAGATATGAATAAAATGTCCCTCATAAAATCTATAGTGCTGAATAATTAGATTGAAATGCTAACCCAATATTCGGGTATGAAAATCGCAATAAAATAGCCCAATATAGTTAATTAATCATTACACAAGGTTGTACATGTATATAGTAACCCCATAATGAGTTGATTATAAATGACACAAACCTCGCATTTACCCAATTCTGGGTATATTTTAACCAAAACCTGCGTTGGTAACAGTGACCCAACGTTGAGTAACGGTAATCAAACATTTGGTCACACCCATAAATTTAACCCAATGTTGGTATATACGTCTCAGTATTGAGTTAGATTTGGCTCACATTTTAACCCATCGTTTTTTTTTTTTTTTTGTATTAACCACATAGAAAAATAACAATATGGTTCGATCGTATAGCGACTGGAATTACATGTACATGTATGCTGTACTCGGGGTTAGCGTTTTTATATATTATTTAGTTCAACCAAAGTATATACACATCGGCATGAAGGTATAACGTCGCTGGTGGGAAATGGACGTTTTGGTATTCAAGCATAGCGAACTAACTACAGTATATAGTATGTAATTTATCGAAATAATACGGGAGAAAAGAGGATGAGGGAGTGTGGTGGGGGGGTAAATGTTTCCTTTCGAGAGAGAACACTATTTATTCACGATGAGTGTGGCAAGAACTTGATTTGGCGTATACAAGCACGCGCTGGACTTTAAACGTAATATCCATGTAAATTTATCGATCGGAAAACGGCAAACACGACAGCCGCAACCATGCCCAAAAAAAATTTAAAAAAATGAGGCGCATGCACGCAGCCACCGAAGACACGGAGGATTTATGAACTCCACCAAGCAGTCGCATTCTCACGTGCACGCATGCGCGAGAGGGATCCAAACGGAAATGCCACGTAAACTTATTGTATACGTAATACGAGGCAATAATTTGAGAAGATGCCATATATAAAGAAACACGCGGTAGGAATACACGACGAGACACACGCGTGACACCGGCATAATGCATATTATATATACATGTAGGAGATGCATCGCCTACAACGAAATTTATAGGCCTACACATTTCTATATAGGCTGCAGACAAACGAGCTAGAGAAAGAGAGTTTAAATATAAAGTGCATTTATTTGTAAATGCAACACGCGCGCACCAAAACACGACTTCGTAACGAGTAATGCGTTTATTATTCGATCTGAAATCACCCTCGAGTAGCAATCGATACGTCACTTCAAAGTCAGCCTAGTACAAATATACTGCACTATCATGTATTAATACGACTATACTCCAACGAACACATCCATGCAGCCGAAATGGGTTTGGAAGGCAATTTATATATATTTGTAATATAATTAACGCGTTTATGCACATGCTGCCTATACGAATTCAACGTTTCATCGCATTTTCCACAAGATGTAATACCATATTCTTATAAACGATAGACAAATTTCAAATACATGTACATACATTATATAACCAAATTGAATTATATAAGTGTATATACATTATATATAAAGGCTCCTTCTGTGCACCTGTCTTTATCATGCACTATATATAATTAAGGAGCTTCGTTACCCATCCGTTTTAAGAAAATAAGGTTAATTTTAGCTATAGCTTTGATTATGTGAGTAGGCATTGTTATATACATTATGTATACTGTATATAGTGAGCTTTACATTATCATTTTTTTTTGTCATGTACAATACTGTATAATAGTTAAAAAACGTTTTAAAACGGAAATTCCAATATTTTCGATTAGAATTTCCTTTTAATCAACATATTTGTATATCAGTACGATTATATCGTTTCAATTTTTAAAACAATGCAGCAATATAATTTTTAATGTGAGTTGAATAGGGTTGAATATACATGTAAGTACATTGTTTACAGATGAGGTTTGTTTGTAATATCAGTTTCTATCAGTTTTTTAACTTCATACTGGGGGTAAACCTTATTGTGCAAAATAATCATTTTTATAAAAACGTGATGAAATCCCACCGAACCCAGTTAGAATACCGCTGTTATTCAGTATAGGAGTATATACATTATACCCAAAAGTATATAGAGCATTTTCAAGATTGAGAATGTCGATAAATTAGTCCATCATTCCCTATATTTAATGTATACCATCGTTTAAGCTAGGTGTTGCGACCTTGCCCACGACCACCCACGGAAAAACCCATTTTTGTGAGACAGCAAGACGGGTTTAACAAGCAAATCCAAGATTTATTTGCTCCGAGTGAAGTAACAAAAATACAAACA
>JAQGCC010004602.1:0-12881 GCA_034698905.1 Xestoiulus laeticollis | reverse complement strand
CCCCGTCTGTGTTTGTACCTCCCCAATTCGCGTTCCGTTGCCAAAGGTTGAATAATTAGTGTTGCTGGTTATATTAGTGTAGTTTCACGGCCACACTGTTGTTGACCTTCATTCCCCCCTAACCTAGCGCCCTCTAGTGAACCTTTTTTTTTTGTCTTAAACTAGGCCTAACCCGTTGAATCTTTCAGGATGATGATCGCTATCTGCACTAGCTCCTTATTCATTGACGTCATTTCCGAAAATAAACCACCTTGTGCCGTTGCAAACACAACCTGTGTGTGTCTGTTTGGTAAGCTCACCAAAACACGCTGGGGGAAGGGGGGGGGGGGTTGCCCTGGCAAAGGGAGGGGTGGGGGGGGGGGAAACAGACACCCCCCACCATCAAAGTCAATTTAATAAGCTAAATGAGGAAAAAACAGGGATTCTTCCAAATCCGTACCACTCCAATTATATATGAAATGAATGTTTGGTGTGCAAATAAGCAGGATTCTGGTCAATTCAAGACGGTGTCGTTAGGGGATGGGCCAGGTCACGGAAGCTAGCTAGTTGAAGATGAAATAAAAATCGGACGAATATAATGGTACGATTTGAATAAGTCGATCTTCTGTGCATTTTTGAACAATTTGGGTTTATGGCGTGATCGTAGGTGGATAAAATGCGTGACCACGACACTTTTAATGAGGATAATTTTTTTTTTTTGCAAAACAGTAATTAGTATAAAATTTTAGCAAAACTAGATGTAGTAGTAATACAGCTCACGAATCCTACATGTATATTGGCTTAGACGAAATAAAAATCAGACAAATTGCTCGTAAAATACATAAGTGATGGCTAAAATGCGTGACCTCGCCGAATTTGAATGGAATGATAAACGGATTTTGGGGCTAATTCATGAAAACACGAAATAATAGTAATGCCGCTGCATCCTGAATAACGTTTCAATGAAGCGCCGTGGCGATATAGCCACTGATCACGTGATGTAAATGAAGCGCCTTTACGATAGGATTGGAGGCATTCGGCTTCTAAATTTCAGCCAAGACAAAATACAGAGTAGCCTGATTCAGGACAGATATCAATCCTCTATAAAATGATGCACATGATGCTGAACATTTTACATAGATTGCCCGATTTTTTGGCAGCAATTCAGCGGATTAATATCTAACCTAAAGCATGCTACTCCGTATTTTGACGTGGCTGAAATTAAGAAACTGAATGCCGCCACTCTTATCATATAGGAACTTTATTAAAATGCCATTAAGGCTACTGCATTGCATTATATATCCTGGTTTGCAAAAAAGTATTTTATCCTCTTTCAATCTGGCGAGGTCACACAATTCAAGGAATTTCTCCGATTTTGATTTCATCTAAGACAGAAGAGAAAATGTTACAGGAGATAAAACCACGTAGTTTCCTCGTGTTTTGAATGACTAAAAAGGATATATAGCAACACGTGTGAATATTTAATTTTTATAAACACTTTTACGTCACTTAGTATATATATCCGGAGTGATTATGCTTCAAAATGCATATTTATATGGAAATACATATACTGTACATGTATATTGCTGTTTTAAATATTTGACGTCGCTTATATAAATTGGTAAGCACAAAATACATAGTAACAAACCACTAGGTAAATAAAAGTTTATTCCAACAGCTTCATAATAAGTCTTGCTTATGCAATATTATTTAATGATGATATGAACAGGAAAAACACAACAATCTGCTGACAATTGTTTAAGAAATGCAGGCATTTAAATTTCTCCGAAAAATCAAATGCCAAATCTCAAAACAACATTCAAAGCAAACAAGAAGAAATGTGGAAATGCAACGAATTTTTCAAAAGCTTTCCATGCTTGTTAATTCATGTCAATAAAAAATACACGTGCTCAACACATGCCAGTACACAGGGGTGTCCAAAAGGGTCGGAGGACGCCTAAAACAATGCATTGCTTTATACATGCTCTAATGTACTGATTTATATACATATCCATATACTGTAGATATCTATAGGTTAGTTTGCAACAATAGGTTCTATATAGCACCTTTGTTTAGGTTTTATACATGTACATTATAGCACCATTATTTACGTTTTCAATAGCATCTTTGTTTAGGTTATTCTATATATTTGCACATTTCTTTCGGTTATTCGCAGCACCTTTATGTTCCTTTTAGCACCTCTGCTTAGGTCATTTATAGCACATTTCTTTAGGTTCTTTATAGCTCACTTGGTTAAGTTTTATATTCTATTGCTCAAGTTTTAGGTTCTATATGGATCCTTTTTTAGGTTCTATTTGAAGCCTTTCTTTAGGTTCTGTATGAAGCCTTTCTTTAGGTTCTGTTTGGAGCCTTTCTTTAGGTTCTGTATGAAGCCTTTCTTTAGGTTCTGTATGAAGCCTTTCTTTAGGTTCTGTATGGAGCCTTTCTTTAGGTTCTGTATGGAACCTTTCTTTAGGCTCTGTATGAAGCCTTTCTTTAGGTTCTGTATAAAGCCTTTCTTTAGGTTCTGTATAAAGCCTTTCTTTAGGTTCTGTATGGAACCTTTCTTTAGGTTCTGTATGAAGCCTTTCTTTAGGTTCTGTTTGGAGCCTTTCTTTAGGTTCTGTATGAAGCCTTTCTTTAGGTTCTGTATGGAACCTTTCTTTAGGTTCTGTTTGGAGCCTTTCTTTAGGTTCTGTATGAAGCCTTTCTTTAGGTTCTGTGTGGAACCTTTCTTTAGGTTCTGTATGAAGCCTATCTTTAGGTTCTTTATGGCACCTTTGTACAGGTTCTATATACACGTATATCGCCTTTCTTTAGGTTTTCTATACAGTGAAACCTCCGAACAGCGGTCACATATATGGGACCGTGAAAAAGTGGCCTCCCTTCGGAGGTTTAAAAATCCTTTGGGGGTGGAGTTCTGTTCCAAAATACCGTATGATGATAAGCCGACCTTGCACGTGCATGCACGAGGGTGGCCAAAGGTCGTGCACGTGGGTGTGCAGCGTTAGCTATATCCCCGCACAACTTTTGGGACGCCCCCTATACATGTATAGTCGTTAATCCCCAGCACGCGCATAAGCACGTGCCGATGTCTGTATACAGGGCGTCCTAAAACGAAGGATGCAATTTTGTTTGAATTGGGATATATAGGTTTCTAAATGCGTCTCCTCGTCCTCCGCAATGCCATGTGGCCGCGCGTATCTCGCACGGTGTTGTTATACTTCTCTCTTTCTATTGATTGACGTCATGTGACGTCATTGAGTCAATAAATATCCTCGTAATTCAGCAAAACCGAAAGCCGGAGCGTTGCCAACATTCATTGTGCGTTTGATCCGCGGCCAACTCGCACTACGAAAAAGCCTAGTTATACTTTCTACCGCACGCCCTATGTGCCGTAGCGGCCTACCAAAAAACAGCCCAATTTCGACCTTTTTCTTTTATGTTGCAATTAATTTAATCCACACCTCACGACATTTCATCCCAACTTTTAATCCTCGTTCGACTGTCAACTTGGAACGGGAATTCCCCTTCGGAACCACACAAAACTTTTGACAAGTTTAATTTGAAGAAATCTCCGAGTGACACTTAGTTGATTGTAATTAAGCGGGACATCTTTGGAGGAATTTTCACCTAAACTTCAAACTGTTTCCGCTGAATTTCAACTATTTTTCAACTGTGCTTTTTGTCGTCATTTCCACACTCGCGATGGATGCTACGAAGGTGATTTTGATATTTATTTTACAATTAAATGCAGTTTCGGCCATCAAACCCTTATCTTCCTGATTATACGCCCACTTTCAAATTTTGAAAGTTTCAACAATTTTTTGAGAATAACAGCTTCGACCATATTTGAAAAACAACAAATTTGAAAGCATTGTTTTTGGGGTTGTTTTTAATAACAAACTTGCAGAACAACTGGATTTTTTTTTTTGTTTTTTTTTTTTGTAAAAGTGCATCTGAAATCTTCGAGGGAAACTTTAGAGAACTGCTACTGGAAGTTTCGCAGGAATTTGTTGAAAAGTTTGAACGTCAGAAAACCTCTCGAAACAATTTTTGTGTGCTGCTACTGTGGACAGAAACTTATAAACTTGTTTTTGCAAACCGCGTGATTTTTGTGTGAAAAAGTGCATCGAAATTGTCGGTTTCTGCAAGTGAAAATTTCAACTTGGATTTTTGAAAATTGAATCATAAGAAATTGTGTTTGAAAGACAAAAAAAAAAGTTACTGTTTTCGTATTTCTACAAACTTCTCAAAACTTTATCAAATTTTGGGCGAAAAAGTGCATCAAAATTTCCAGCATTTGCAACATCGGTTTCTACAGGTGAAATTTCTCTACGATTTTTTCGAAAATTCCTCAGAAACAGTGAAATCTTTGAAGAATTCAAACATTTCTTCAAGTTTCTGACAATTTTTGCAAAAGCATTTTCTGCAAAAAAAAATCTTGTGCATTTTGGGTGAACAGTGCGCGTTACAGAGGTGTCACAGAAGTAGCCTCCAAAAGTTCGATTTTAAAACCTCTTCAACGTCATTTTCCCACGGTCAGTCCACCACCTCCTTATATATACTATAAACAGACCTGTATACAATACCAAAACTTTAAAAAGTTTCAATTTCCGTGAATAACTTTTACAATTAAAATGATGGAGAGCGCCGAAAGCGCCATTCCCCATTTGGCGGACGATTACGTCAGCGACTTTGACCTCCACCACCTGGAGGAAGTGGTCAAACAGGAAATGGAGGCCAGAGCCAAGATGGCAGCTTCCTGTCTTCCATCTCGTCCAGTGCCAGCCATTGTCCATCACCCAGCGGCAGGCGATCCCGTAGAAGCCGACTACCCAACGGGAAACGCCGTGACCGGAAGTGCCCTCACCCCTAGTGTTGGCAAGGCAGCGGTCAGCCACGGCCTTCCGCTGACCCCTCGGACCCCTGGCTCACCCCCCGACACCCCCAACCTGCCCTCCCCAGGCGGCTACCCACCCAGCAATGATCAGCAGTTGACCAATGTCCAGCAACAGCAGCAATTGACCAACGTCCAGCAGAAGTCCAACAATAACAACAGCAGTCTGTTGGAAGACATGCTGTGGTTCACCCAGAACATGCGATACAACGGCTTGACCCAAGAACCCCTTGACCTCCACGTGCGCAACCACGTGGAGGGCGGTGGTGGTCAAGGGGGTCAACCGGATGCAGGAGGTCCACCCACCCAGCAGGACGATGGTGAAGAGGGTCAGGAGGAACGAGACTGGCCCAACAACCACCACCACCCCATGATGCAACGCAAGGAGGGTCCATATCAGAACGAACATCCGATGACCCCTGACCCCCACCACCTTCACGACCTGCAGAGTCCGAGGATAGGAGGAGGAGGAGGTGTTGGAGCAGCAACAGGAACTGGAGGAGGAATGGTCGGTCATCAACTTCCGCACATTCCTCATCTTCAGCTGCAGCATTCGAATTCGGCCAGCGGTCATCACCACAGCCACCACCACAACCACCACAGTCACCACCAGCACCACATGCACCATGACCATGACCACGACCACGATGACCAGGACTCCATGGACCAGGACGACGACGAGCCACCTCTGACCCTCAGCGGCCTGTTCGGACATCACCATCACCCTGGAGGCGTGATGGGACACCATGGACACAGGGGAGGAAGCAGCGCCTCTGCTGATGAACTCTTGGACGATGACCAGTTGATGTCCCTCACTGTCCGAGAACTGAACAAGCGTCTGCACGGCTATCCGAGGGAGGACGTGGTGCGCCTGAAGCAGAAGCGCCGCACGCTCAAGAACAGGGGTTATGCCCAGAACTGCCGCTCCAAGCGCCTCCAGCAGCGCCACGAGCTGGAAGGGCAGAACAGGGTGCTGCAGACGGAAGTGATGAGACTCAGACAGGAAGTGACCAGAGTGGTCCAGGAGAGAGACGCCTACAAGCAGCGCTATGAGATGCTAAGGGGACAACGGAATGGGTCTCAAGGGTCCATGTCCAGCGTCAATAGCAGCCCTAGCTCGCCAGAGTTCTATATGTGAGGAATTCCAAGATGGAGGATGGAATCCCAAGATGGAGGCGCAGGAATCTCAAGATGGAGGTCCAGGATGGAATCTCTCCCTCCTTCTGATGGAGGATGGTTTATGGACTTGTAAATCCAAGGTCTGCATGCTTGCATCCAAGATGGCAGAATGGGTGGTTTTAGGCCTATAGACGAATTGATGAGAACTCCAAGATATAGCTTCAAGATGGCCGACTGAAGAATTGAAAGATGGCGGCGTGCTTGCTAGGGAGATCTAGGGATGAGGGAATCCAAGATGGAGGGCTTGGAACCGTTGGGCATCCCCTAAGGGCCTGATTAGAGCTCCAAGATGGTGGCCATAGATGGTTTAAATTTCACTCGAAGAGAACTCCAAGATGGCGGCCAGAGATCGGTTTGTGGATGAATTGGCTAGAACTCCAAGATGGCGGTTTGAATTTCTATCGATGAGAGATCCAAGATGGCTAAATGAACTTCAAAATGGCAGCCAGAGGCCGTTTGTTACTGAATCGACTAGAACTCCCAAGATGGCCAACGATCCATGAATGGGATTTCGAGAAGATTTCAAAGATGGCGTCGGACTTGAGAATGAGCCAAGAATTGAGATTACTGTTGGAATTTCAAGTTCCAACTCCAAGATGGCGACTAGACTTGGAGAGAGGTGTATATTTAACAAAAACTTCAAGATGGCGGGCTTCATGGGTGCTTCGATGTAATGCTTCAAGATGGCGGCCGCATGTAAGTACAACTGAAATGCGAATCAAGAAGAAGGATCTGAGAAATCTTCATCAAGGCCCTTTGATAAAGGCCCATTGAAATTTATTTCCTTTTTCACGTGCTGTCCTAGTTTTAGGTCCTTTTTGGCCCTAATTGACGCATTGACTGTTGTATACGGATGCAAGACTTATATAAATTTAAATTTTTTTCCTTAAATTTTAAAAAAATATTAGGAAAAATGGCCATATTTTTTTCTGAATAAATTTTCTTGCTAATTTAAAAATAAAAATTCAAATTTTCAACTAAAGGCCCTTAGTTTATTAAGGCCAAAGGGCACGTGCGAATAGTAAAAAAAATTGGTTAAATTTCGACAAATTATTAAAATGTAACTTTTCTTTATGCTCGATATTTAATTTATAATATTGTATAAAAGATTTAAAAAAGTTTTGATTTCTGAAGGACCTGTTATATAAAATGAGCTTCCGTTATAGACTCGACATGTTACATGTATGATGTGTAAACACCGAGACCAATCAAAGGGCTTCGTTATAATTGGCGTTAATTAATCGTTCCCTCCTGCCAGAGGGCGCTACGAGTGTGTACATATTTTCAATGGCGATTTTCAGCGATGGAAATATATTATGGCGCTGCGCAAATTGTGCTGAATATTCGCCAAACATATAACCGAGTGTGTATATATGGGAATGCTTAACCTATAACGAGGGTTAGGACCTCCAACAATTCTTGTACAGAACATGTTAAACCCAAGTATATAAAATAACCCTGTGCATTAGGGCTTTTTTTTTGGTCTTGGGTTTAACACGCCCTTTTATCCCCTAGCGACCAAAGCAATAAGTTTTATGCCCTTTCATGTGTATAGTATTAGGTGTTACAGTACAAAATACCATTTTTTTCGTAATATTCGAGTGGAATTAATGCAATATTTCATACAATTTCTATCTAGTCCAGTGCTTAAGTCGTCCTACACTGCCTATAAGAGGTTTCAGATTTTAAACTATTGGTGGCGGCCATCTTTTTTCATCCTCCACACTTGTATACTCTACACGTTTAAATCCTAATCTGACGTCACGCCAATAAAACCTAGTAGCCCAGGTCACGAATTTCATCTCGTCTTAGACGAAATCAAAATGCGTGATCTCGCCAAATTTAAGGAGGATAAAATGAAACAACGTTTCGACATGATTCAGCTCATGAATTTCAGCCACGACAAAACACAATGATATAGATTTTAAACAATTTGTCCAATTTTTATTTCGACTAAAACACAATTCAATGGATTTTTATTTCGTCTAAGACAAATTAAAATTGTTTTCAAAATGGCCTTTTTGGAAATTCACTCTTAAAGACTATGAAATACTATTTTGAAGGACTTAATATTTAGATAAAATTTGAAATGAAATAGCCCCTTAAGTATTTAGTTACGTCATAGACTATAACACGTGGTATGACGTAAAATGTGGCGTGACGTCAGAGCTAGTTTCCATGGCAATCATGGGTTATTATACAGAAAATGCGTAATAAGTATTAAGCAATAGTAGAATAATTATAATAATTTGAAAATGCACAAAATAAAATTTTTTTAAAATACCGGGGATGAGTTTTTACATAAGTTGGGGTTAAATCTCAAGAAACTTGTACATAAATCAATTAAAATAATAAAGCGTTTATAGGTGTTTCATGTATCTCTATGATTTAGAAAATTTGTTACATTAATGCGAATTTGTAAATAAGAAACGTGGAATATTGTATATATTTTATCGAAATATTTGCTCGTGTGTTTTTTATATAAGTTCC
The DNA here is from genome assembly GCA_034698905.1 of Xestoiulus laeticollis. Lineage (NCBI taxonomy): Eukaryota > Metazoa > Arthropoda > Diplopoda > Julida > Julidae > Xestoiulus > Xestoiulus laeticollis. The sequence continues at coordinate 4,333 of JAQGCC010004602.1, read as the reverse complement.
TGTTGGGTCTCAACATGCTTATAGAATACCCTTACTAAAATATAAAAGCATTTTTGAATTATGATAAACTTTTGGTATATAAAACAGTGCAAATTGGGTAGAAATGTACTTTAGTCGGCTATTGATATTTTTCTAGCCTCGAATGCAGGCCTCGACACGCGCAATGAACATTTTAGCTCTAATTGCACGTGTCGAGCCCTGCATTTGAGGCTAGAAAATTTCACAGCCGGCTAAAGTAGATTTCTACTGTAAATTTTTGAATTTCCGTTCTATTCGTCAGGATGGTCAGTTAATTGGTTTAAAAACTGGAAAATTTCTCATTTCTGGCTTGATTCCCGTTATTAAAATTTTAGTAAGGGTATTTCCCTCTTCGCCCTCTGTTATTTTACTTTAATAAAGAAATCTGTGATCGCAATATATATATAAACCTTTTGTCGTTTTTTTTGATTCGAATATCTAGTTGCTTGACAATTGCATAATTTTTACAGGTTGCTTTTTTAATCGGAGATTAAACGGGATTTAATGAACAATGAGGTTACCAAAGGCCTTTTTAAAATGTTGGCACCACGCGTGCTAATTGTTATAAAAGGGTCTTAATCCCCGATTAACTTTAAAGAACATTCGTGCAACTCGACATTATCACATTCTAGTGTATATCTCATGTGTAAATAAATATGTATATTGTGCGCTCAAAACAAATCTTTAGCATTATTGAACATTAATTACTGATTAGGTAATTCTATGAGTAAATGGGAGATGTTGCTTTTCCCCCTATTATATTTTCCAAACTCTGTATACCCACATTTTTGTTTCTTTTTCTTCAAGTGTTGTTATATTATATACTATGTTCCTTGAATTTATATCTTATAATTTAGGGCCTTTTTCACGTCATCTTAAAATAAATTAACTTTTCGATGAAATTGTTTCATTATAATTTACATTAAGTTTTGTTTAGAAATTGTCGTTGTTTCATTTTTTTCTTTATGGAAGAAAGTTATTTTATTGTTGATTGGAAATAAAATCTTGACAGAATTTCATGTTTTTGAAACTTTTTTTATACTATCTGTGATTATACTGAATAAATATTTGAGGATTATAGACATTTGAACGGTTTAGAATGGGATAGGACCGAAATCGTTTTTGTCTTAGACGAAATTAAAATCGGACAAATTTCTGGTTAGATTGATGCGAGCATGCAAACCAAGTGGATAAAATTCATGACTTCGCCGAATTTACAGAATGAAACAAATTTTCCCCCAAAAACAGATTTTATACATTATTTTTACACTATTTTAAACATTATTTGAGATATTATTTTTATACTGCTTTTTACAATTTTTTTACATTAATATGTTGTGCACTATATTTTAAACATGATTTTTTATATTATTTTAGATTTTTATACTATACTTTTTACATTAATATAAACATTATTTTTACAATATTTTAAACATTATTTAAGCCATTTTTTTTGCACTTAATTATTATTTTGGACATTACTTATAGTACTTTCATATTCATTAAGACATTATCTTTGATGTACAGTTATATAGACATGTAAATCTGCATTTCCCCATGGGCTACAGGGCCATGCTAAAAGCTCATACGCCACCAGGGGGTGCCGAATTGTATAATAGGACTAATCCAAATTGTATTTGCACGCATTAATTCGTTTGTTCCGATGCATTAAGTGTGATATGAGCGTACGTTAGCTATATTTAATAATTTCCTAAACCGATAATAATGTTAAATAGTTAATTATTCCCTAGCACTCTCTCTGTTGAGCAAGAAGCCTCTGGAAGTTGGGTTATTGCGAAATGGAGGAGGAGTGGAAAAATCCGGATTCAGCGAAATTATGTAACCGTTTCTGAAACATTGTGAGGATTTGATCGATGTTTAATGTCTGCTGCATAAAGCCACCCCCACCTCTAATTCCCCCCCCCACCCCTCTTCAGTCTGGAACCACTGCATGCCTTTGTCCAAAGGTAGAAAATAAATGTTTAATGCATATGCCATAAACGAGTTTTCTTCTATGCCACTAAACTAAACTTATTGTCAGACTTAAGGAACTTTTTTAATTTACACTTTATTATAACCTTCGACATAATTATACATGGTGATTACTTTAATTGTATATGGTTAGCACTTAAAAAAAGGACTTTAGAGTCCAAAACGTCGTAGAAAATAGTTGTTATAAAATCGGCTGCGAAGTTTAGTGTAAAATTCTTGTATGCAAATACATGCGTCTGAAATTTCTAATACCTCAAATAATCGAATATACCCCAGGGGGTTTCATCAGTGCATATAAATGTAATTTCTGATACATGCCAATTTATGAGATTTCTCATAGGTTTGCATGCACACTGAATTATTCATTTATGGCATATAAAAATGTCCACCATTTGCCATGCAAGCAACTACATGTGTACATGTACATCTCATATCGTTGAAATACAGTACATCTACACCTCTATATAGTGACCACTTTTCATAATTTAGTTTTAGTGCATGCATGTACAGGTATGTTTTCCTACATAAAAATGCTCTGTATAGTGACCGAATTTGGTTAATTTTTGGGTGGTCACCTTGAGCAGGTTTCACTGAACATGTACATTATATGCATATTATATCATTAAATTAGGCCTAATATGTCTGAATATATTCACGGTCATGCCAGAATTTTGTAAATATGAAAAATGTGAAATTTAACATGGACAGTATGTTAAGAAAATGTTAAACAGATGGGGTTAAAAATTACACTATAGGTCCCAAGAAATGTGATGGGGGTGGGGGTCAAAGTTGAAGGTCGGAGGGGGGATATGGTTCCACGTGAAGGAAAATCCCTGCATGTGCTGACGAAAACAATAACAATCTATAGTGTTCGTAATAACGGGGCCCAGTGCTAATCGTTGCTTATGACGTCATTCGCGTCTCAATTAAATCTGCTATTTTCCACGGGGTTTGCGCAACGTGGATTACAGAAGCGGGAATTTAGTAACCATCGGTTAAAGTAATTAAAAATGGAAAGCGTATCAGGGCGTAACTCGTCTCCGAAGGGATCGATTACGCCTTACTCCCGTGTTAAAAATGTCGCCCTTGTCATAGCAAAACGATAAAAAAACAGGGGGACACTTTTGTATAGGGGGAGACCAGGTTTAATGGCCGGTTAACTTTTAATCGAGGCAATTAACCCGAGATATCCCCGACGACCGTCAAAGGCAGGTCAAGGGGTTTTATACAGATACCACAAAATGGCATCTTGATAGGGCCTCGCAACTTAGGCCTATCGATTATATCAAATTTGGAAAAGTCATCCTGATAGTCATAAGGAAAATAACCATTTCTATAATCACCCAATGAGTTGAAATCTATTGTACACACTAAAAACGTTGGGTTAAAATTCAACCTAATATTGACTAGTGCTATATGGACGTATATGCAGCTTTGGGTTAGCATTGAGTTGAATTTAAGTGTAACAACCAAATGTTGGGTCACAGTTATTAACATGGATTTTTGTTACATCAGGGTTCAAGCAGGAAAAAAATTTTCAACTTTCTTGACTTTTCCAGCTTTTAAGACGATTTTCCATGACTAAGAATTGTGTGATAACAAATATAGTACATGTGTTCAATGCCATAGTCTTTTACAAAAATACGGAGTCTTATGAATAACTTTTTCCTGAGAATTTCTACACTTGGTCCATGGTTTATAATATAGTTGTATATACAAATATGCCATGGAATCTCACATTGCATTTTTGTTCTCCATAATGTCTATTAAAAAGTGTTCTCGCCATCGTGTTTGAATAATCCGCTCAAAACTAGTTTTATTCAGAGATTATAAGTTGAAGGAAGATCCTGTCCAATGGCGAATTAAAATGGACTTCTTAATCTTACCTAGTCACTCGCTGATTGCTAATTTACGACTTGGCTAATTGCATCTAACACAAATAAGAAAAGTAACAGTTGAATTTTCGACACAGGTGCTATGTGTGTGTTTACTTGACTTGAAGGTCAAGTGCACGTTTTGGGTCCGTGGAACCATTATCTTTATTATGCTTTTCTTATAAGAAAAAGTTGAGAAATAATATACATCTATAGGTACTATTTTGGTACAACTTGCGTTGTTATCATGGATGTCTCTAGAGGGGACATGCTAAAATGAAAATTTCAATTATATGTCCATACCTCATTATACGACCTAGGTCCTATATCCGTTATGGCCTTATTTTATAAAATTATGACCATATACGGTGTCATTAAGGGGGAACTGAACTGACTCTGAACTGCATGTTTTGCTATGAGGGAAATTTTGATACATACTTTTAAAAAAA
>JAQGCC010004601.1:0-12881 GCA_034698905.1 Xestoiulus laeticollis | reverse complement strand
GCGCCACCTACGGAAGGAACACGCTTTGTGAACAACTTTTGAGGGCTCGTGATCCCACCAGTCTATATACACCTTGCTGTCGAGATACGGATATTGATAGGGAATCTGGGATATTTCGATTTTTCTTGCCTGGACGATAAGATGTCGACAATTTGGCAACTGTGGTACCGAATTGACTCTAAATTCGAGCTTCTGCTTATAGGAGCAGAAACTTAGGATTGGAAACTGTGGTACGGGGGTAAATGTTTCGGTCAATTAACTTATACATTTTTTTTTCATTTCAGGCATGACACCTACAAAGGACAATACAGAGCTATGTTTGTTCTTAGTTGTAAAGTTGACCAAAACAAAATTCTCCGATACCCTAAAACAGACAAGAAAAAGAAGCCAAAGGCCAGTAACAGTGCAGCCGAGAACTTCCCTGTGGCCGAAAGTAACGAAATTTATCATCCAGTTCAGTGCACCACATGCAACACCGAAGTTGCAGTACTAGACAAGGATGACGTCTACCATTTTTTCAACGTTTTAACAAGTGTCGCATAAGTTTTACTGACCTTAATTTCAACTATAACCTTCCTATTGCTTATAATAAAAGAAAAATGTACTCCAGTCATAGTTTGGCATTATTTTCAATATGTTACATGTAGTGAAAATTTATACCACGGTTTCTAGAGAATCATTAAACATCCATCTCCTTGTAAAAAGAATTGTACTTGGAGTGTTTCATGGATGTGTCAGGCCTGACGAGAAAGGGGGGGAGGAGAATTCCCAGGGCCCAGACAACGAGGTATTTTGACGAATTTCTTGAAGTTTTGAATGTTTTAATCATATTTTCATTATTTTTTCCCCAGATTGAAATGGGGCCTTTCAAAAGTTTGCCACCTTGATTTTTTTCAGGGCCTGACTTCAGCGCCCCTGTTATCAGCCATAATATATTGATTAAATTATTACAGTTTAATTGTTATAATTAAAAGTAGTCTTTGGTTGCTCCCTAGCCCACGGGACGGATGCCCCGGTCCCCCGCCCCCTCCCTCGCTAAGCCACTGCACTTACATGGACTTATTTATTATCCAAAATGCATGAAAAAGTCATTGGGCTGGCTATATGGAAGCCTTGCAATTTTTTATTAAATTAATTAATTACAATAAATTTTCGCTCATTGATTTTTAATTAGAGGAAAACATTCGGGAGTTTTTCCAAATTTTTGGCCTGTTATGGGACTATCCTGGTACAGCTAACTTTGACTCTTTTTCCACTTTAACAAGAATTTAAATTTGATGGTAGGCAGAATTTCAGTAATTTTTGAGTCGATAATTTTTGATAATTCATTTAAATAATCGATTTTGATAATTCAAAATAAGCTTATAATTGGACAAAGTATCCAATATAAGCTAACCACATGTTAGGATCTATAAGAAACTTACAATTGTCGCATGAAAGTTCTCTTACCCCGCGTCCCGTTCGCTGGGTAGTTGTGCTTTAAACTACAAAATCAGGAAAACTGACTCAAACTGAGGAAAGTTAACCTTTTTTATACTTCCGTCTCAACTTCTTACAAATTAACACGATTCCGACTTGGCTGAATCAGGTTTGGGCCAAGGGCGACTAGGTGCATGGGCGCCCATGCACGCATGATCATTTAATCACTAAAATGCTGAAGCTACGTTTTATTAATAAATCTCACATAAATGTATATTTTAAAAATCATTGATTTCCATTTTGAAAGGTGTATATAAATATAAATATTTTTCCGCCAAATTTCATTCAAATTTATTCAACCGTTCTTTAAAAAAAATGTGGAAACAAATTAAACACTTCTCATATTAACCATGCATAGTATGACAGAAAAATGTAAATATATTATTATTTGATTATTTATCTCTTGAATAATAATAATTATAAAAATATTGAAAAGTATGTGTCAAAAATGTTTTAAAACTCGTCAACAGTGAAAGTAAGGAGAGGGGCAAATGAATGATTATAATAAAATCGTTAAATTGAATTTTTATTAAATTAATATATATTATAAGTAAAATAGTTTTAAAAACAAATGTTTATAGTCAGTAACATTTGAACTGAAACCAAATTTATGCAAATAATCGGGGCAAGATACATAAAACTAAGTCCATGTTTAGAACACAAAGAAAGGAGGCACCAGTTTTCTTTAGCTACCAGGGTATCTTTAACTTTTGCAATTCCGCATTGCCTAAAAAAAAATTCCGTATATGCGCTGAAGAAGCAAATTATAGAAAAGAACAACAAAAAATGTGTCTATATAGGGCGTTGTTTTCACTTACCATTATTATATAAGAGTTGCAACAATCTTTCTAAAAAAATCGGCTTTTTTGTCTATACTTTTGTAAACACATTCGTAAGAATCGCATAATTAAACTATTTCAAATTATACTCAAAATGATGTTTTCTAATCTAAGGGCATAAAATATAGCACAAATTATGGAACTAAAACCAATGAAAAAATTAACTTCTAAATCAATAGGCCTAATTGAGCTTAGTAGCTAGGCCAACTCAGATAGTGTTGCACACTGATTTTATTAACCAGTCCCATACCGACAAAGCAAACTTTTCAAAATTACCAGACAGGGTTGCTTACCAAATTAACAATCTAATTTCCATGACTTTCCCTGACCAAAATTAGCCATTTTACAGGATCAAAATTATCATTTTTTGTATCAGTTCACTACAATATTTTTCCTGTGTTTATCTTGCTAAATAAGCATATAAATAATTAGAAATTCATTAAACGTATATCAATTAGAAGAATAAGGTTTAACCAGTTTTACAAGTTTAATATAATTAAAGGCATTTTAGAAAAATTCAAATACATTAGCATCTACACAAATTACAAATCACGTATCTTTTTTTTCGTTTTAATTTACCTGACAAATCACAGAAATGTGCACTTTTCCCTGACTTTCCAGGCCGCTGCATGGCAACCCTGCCAGTTTATTTTTAAACTAATAAATAAGCTTGGCAAACTCAAATTGCTATTATATTGATGCTTGCATAAAATCATTTTTCAGAAGATAAATGTTCATGTGAAATGTTAATGAAAGCAAAGCAAACTTGTTTTTGAAATGTATCCCAATAATGCAGAATTTATTTATAACCTCCAAAATTAAGCAATATAACTATGTAGTTTCTTCTTGTTCTTCAATAATTTCCAAATTATTCCTCACAATTATTAAAAATAGGGAGTTTTTTGTTCAAAAAACCATCAGATTATTAAAACGTTAAAAATTAAAAGTTTGTAATTTTGTATAATAAAATTATCAATGCCAGGACTCAAAACTAAAAACCATGCACATGGAATTTACCCCTAAACAATGCAACTAGAATGGTGAAGTACATGTAATCTGGTTAAAATGCCAGCTTAGGACGAGTTCATGGGAAACAATTGTTCAGATCTACCAGATTCCTTAAGTTCAGTTTTATGTACACGAATAAATGAAATCCCAGACATTGATGAGAACAGTATTGTGTTTTATTCTCACAATACAGTTATATTGACATCACCATGCTTACAATCCATGCCACAAAGTGGCCACGCCAAGCAAACCAACAATTCCATTACGTCCATTACTTAAAACCATTTTTTTTACAAAGATCACCGTAATAATGTCCCATTTCATCAAATATCATTTCCACTAGCAGTGTACCAAACATGACCAGAAACACAAATGGATGTGAAACCGAGAAAAGGATCAACTCAAAGAATTTGCCAACATGTTGAAAGAATGAAACCGATTTGTTTATTGGGTAACATCAAAACCTGGGGGCATCTACAAAATTTCGATGCGCAAATATGAATGGGGTACATGCGAGTTCAAATTTGAAGAATTTAAACCTGAGACTAAATTTATCGTGGCTTATAAAAGTGACTGTTAACGGGAATCTTAACCTGCTCCGTCTAGCAAATGCTCCCTTTCACCAACGGTAGTATAAATAAATTCAATTAGGAAGATGAGAGTGACAGTTGTACTGTTGCCAATATGAAAGGGCAGGGCCCACTTTGTGGACTTCCGGGCAAAAAAACACCCTCGAAATTTGACATCGAGCCACAACAGAACCCACTTTCACAGTACACAGGAATGTTCCAGAGGGATTCATCTATACACCCAAGATCTAAGCAGACAACCCTAAATTACAGGCTTCATTTTTGTCGTCGAGTGAAAATTAACTTAACATGTTTTTTGTTCTCTGAAACTACACACTTTAAAAAGGACAATCATATTAACCACATTTAAAATGAAACTGCCAATAAAATGTCAACTATGCAACACTGCAAAGGAACGCGCTACGGCTAACTAACTAGAACTGATAGTAATGAACGATACACAACAGCACGGATTCAATTAATAGCGACGATATAGTCGGTACACAAAACACAAGGAGCTATGTTTTAGAATAAAGGATTAATAGGCTACGTATTGTAGGTTAGAAAAGAACAGATAGGAAAATGAGATGGAGGTTGGGTTTTCGATTCTTATTCTTTTTTGTGGTAAATTTGAGAAGAGAAATCACTTCACTTGTGTTATGGTACAAAAAAATTTACAGAAGCAACAACAGCTCCAGAGCCGAACTTATGCTTACTACATTTTCAATGACAGTAAAAATGGAAAGCAGAAATTGCAAGTAGAAATAATAACTTTTTATATAATTACATCTTTTGCAACGCCAAATGGTATCTTCAATTCACTTCGATGTCATCATTGTCACAAATTCTGCAAGACAAAGCATGGCAACATTTGCATCACAACACAACTTTTGAATGATTTTGCCTTAAGCTGGGTTTACACTAGGCAAATGAGTTGATCAACTCACTTGCATTCCACTCAATTGACCTTGAATTGAACGTCTAAACCTTGTGAATCATGTCACTTGATCCACTCAGTTGAAAGAGGGTCCATTTGAACCATACCCAACTTTTGGAAATTGAGCTTTCAATTCAAAATGGCGGCAGTCCGATGGTCAGAGGATAAGTCTGTCCTCTTTATTAATTAGAGAATCATGAATGTTTGTGGAACACCGGAAGTACATATTATAAAAATAGAGATGCAAGAGCTACTGCTATTCACTCCGAAAATATGAAAAGTCAGAGATGCTTGATATTTCCATTTGTTGTATATTTTATGTTTGGTATAAATCAATATCATAAGGAATCTTGCATGCAGCATGAAATATCCTATGGAAAATTTAAGCATACTATTCTATCAGCATGATCTGTAAATATTAATAACTCTTGAAAATTAATTGACGTTCGAGGCTCTTGCTCTTTATCTGTTCTTCCGTCAGTTTTCCTGCTTGGTAGTCGTTAATTACAAAATTGCAATCAAATTTTTGGATTTTTGTTTTTGAATTTGAAAGCAGGATTATTAATTTCCATATTTTAATCTACTTTAGGACTTGTATATCATTTAAGATAACCGTTTGGCCGAGAATCATTTTAGTTTATTTTAAGCACTTTCTGTCGCAAAAATTTGAAAATTAGTGGAAAAACGGATCGTTAATCTTGATATACTGCAAAATTTCACCCGAATTTATACAAAAATTGATTATCGATCGGCACTAACTGGTTCTTCTGAAATATATCGCCACAAAATCCTCGAAGAGATAAAGCGGCTACAATAAAATGTTGAATCATCACCTTGAGTTTCTGTGATTAATCCAGTTTTTCACCCATACTCTCTTTTTATTCTTATGTTTGTCTTGAATTCTCTTTTGCATTTCTGAAGCTAGAACGATAACAGTTTCAAGAATAGCTCTGTGTATAACCACTTTTGCCATCTTGAATCAACTGAAGAAAGTCATTTAGCTTGAAACGTGTAAACCTCCAATTGCCTTCAAGTCAGTTGATCAACTCACTTGCCTAGTGTAAACCCAGCTTTAAGAAAGGACCATTGTTTACCTTCATAGTTGACTTGACCATCACCGTCGATATCTGCCTCCCTGATCATCTCATCTACCTCCTCATCTGTAAGCTTCTCACCGAGGTTTGTCATGACGTGCCTCAGCTCAGCCGCACTGATGAAACCATTGCCATCCTTGTCGAATACCCTGAAGGCTTCCCGGATCTCTTCTTCACTGTCGGTGTCTTTCATTTTACGGGCCATCATGGTCAAAAACTCAGGAAAGTCAATAGTTCCGTTACCTGAATGCAAAAAAATGTGTCGAGAAATAAATATAACATCAAGTAATATTTGTCATTAATTTGAAATAAAATCCAATTTCCTACATTATGCAAGTGCTCAAAAAACGGATGAAAATGTTCAGATACTGCTTCATTAATATTTTAACAGAAAATGGAATTGTTTAAATATTGGATTTTTTTTAACAAAAACTTTCTGATGCAAGCTGGAGATCCCAGCCAGCATCCACTGATATATTAACAAGAGTTTCAAGCAAAATTCCATCTTTTTCTGAGATGCTAAACAGGCATGTACACTTTCCAATGACTTGACTGAACTAAAAGAGTTCAAAACACCAAATTAACTATAAGCTTGCAATGTTAGTATATCTTAAACAAGTGGCAAAGCTAATGCTATCACCTCCAAGATGTGGTTACTCATAAATGTTTAGTATTTCTGGTAAATTTCTTAGAATATCATCAATCGCTTTTCAAAAAACTAAGTAAAATGTCATTTGTTTACCTAATTACCATGGGGAAAACGCCCTGGCAAGAGCGTCTTCCCCATCTTGGATAAATGCCAAATTGTTTCGTTATGCAGTTTATTTTTCTCAGTAAATAAAACTGAATTTGGGTCTAGCACAAGCGCTAAGTATTTTAAATGAATAATCCAAAATTTTCAGAGCTTTATTTAAAAAAACAAAAAGCATAGCATCTTTATTTCTAAGTATAAAGCACATAATAAACTAATTTTAATTTCTTAACAAACAAAGACTGGAGCCAAGGATTTTTCTTTTTCGCAATATTTCCTGGGTGAATTTAATTTGTCCCTAAAGCACCAAGTATGGTTCATTCTGGCTTAATGCAGTGCCATTAAAACGTCATTCTTGGCTCTTTCAAGTCTTATATCAGTTTGTTGCTGTGATTGAGTAGCTCCAGCAACGTGATACCAGCTAACAAACAGCATAAAAACTAATTGCAATCCAAGGTAAAGAGCATAGAACAACGTTTCTTTGTGCAGGCCATAACCCTGAAAAGATGAGTCCCAGTTGGGATGTTCCTGAAAGAGAATATAAACTGAAACCATCACTGGCAAGCATCATAAAAATTAACTTGCACGCACCATCAGCATCAACTTCATTGATCATATCCTGTAGTTCAGCTTCCGTTGGGTTCTGTCCAAGCGATCTCATAACGGTTCCCAATTCCTTGGTGGTTATGGTGCCATCGCCATCCTTGTCAAACAAGGAAAACGCCTCCTTAAACTCCGCAATCTGTTCTTCGGTGAGTTGGTCAGCCTAGAAGACAGACGTAAAGATAAATGCACGAGTTTACGAAAACGAAACTGAGGAGCATACATAATCTGGTCATAGCAGAGGGCAACAGGATAATTTGGCCCGGACCTATTAGTCCCCCGGTATAGGTAGACCGATATAATGAACCTGGGTGCATTGGCATTGTCAAATTTTCGCACTAGTTAATGGAGGTGGCTACTTATGGACCCACACATAACAAGGGGTACCAAAATAAGAAATGCATCATACACGAAAAAATAAAGTTTCTACGACGGAAATTTTTCCTGAAGTGGTTACAGATTCTTAGTTTGGCCATATATAACCTAACTAATTTCCTGTCACATGTTAGTAATCAGGAATAGGTTGTATTTAAATGGATTTACATTACATTTGTTACCCCAAAGACCATATATATGCCCTCTTGTAGCGTACCAGCACTTTTAACCCATCAATGACAAATCAAGTACATCTGTGAAGTTGTTTGCATGCTAGGCTTCACATTTGAAGGTTGCAGGAATAAAGGCTCCTTGATGGAAATTTTCCCTTCAGTGATTACAAGATGTCATTATCTATGTCATATAAATGGAAAACTGGTATTTTCATCACATCTGCTACCGCAAAGACAGCCCACACTTAATTCCCACTCAGTGCAGTGGTCAAGATGCTAGCTTGCAAAGCTACAAACTTGTAGGTTGCAAGAGCGAAAAACTAATTTTAAACATGCAGTTTTACATTTCCTAATTGGCCTGGGCCTATTATCAGTTCTGCCCGACCCTGTATGTAACGCCGGCATGCACAATATAATGTTAGCAACCCAACACAAATGTGTCGCAAAACACGCAAGACGGCCTTCGTCTCCTGACGCAAGAGACTTGCAGATGCAAGCTGGCATGACCATAAAAAAGCAGCCGGGATGCGCCTGCTTCAACCACATGTGCAAAGCAGATCAATACTTGTAGGCAAAATCGCACAGGTGGCGAACGTGCGCCATAATGCGGTTTGCAGGGAACGATACAGTTGGCTGCCATTGCTGCCGCAGCGAAAAAGGCAAACCGCAAGGCCAGCCAAGATTTGGTACCGTAATCCTACCTTCGCACGCATCATCATCATAATCATCATTACACCTTTCTTCCGGCATTAGGCCAAGCATACACACATTGTTAATGATAGCACTGGCCACAATCTCTTTGCTAGCAACCAAAATGCGTCACCCACAGGCCAAATTATGTAACGTGGACTGTCTTTGACGCATTGTTACAATGCAACTTCACCTCGTCGACATTGCCATGGTTTGGTACGGTACCAAATTTCCTGCTTATCACCACTTCGTGGGCTTTTTTCTCTCTCCCCACCCCATATTAGCTGAAGCATTACATCATTAATGATAACGCTGCCCACAAGCAGCACTTTAGGCTATTGGGACAACGTTGCAAAGCCAGCTCAACAAAATGACGTTGCAGTGGTTTGGAACAGTACCACCAATTCCAGGTTTTTTTTCCCCCCTCCCTTGCCTTAATTCGTCAAAGCATTACATCACCAAGCCTTCAACCAAAAACGCGATAGAGGCAAAATGCATGTCCATGCGATACCGATTTAACCAGATGACGTTGCCATATCTGGATATGGTACCGACCTTCGTGCTTATCACCATCTCCATGGTTATTTTTTTGGATTACCTGTAGCATTACAACACGAGCCTCTATCACGTATCAAAAAAAGCAATGCGGTAATGCGGGGAAATTGCGCATTGCAACAAACCAAAATCGTTGACGTTATCAGGGTTGAAGTGTTGTACCCCTTTTTTTAAATAATCGCGAAAAAGCTTAAAATTTATTAATTTTTTAGACTAGGGTTTTTTAAAGGTTGCAGTCAAACCGCATCATCACTGGGCGCGCTTAAAAAAAGGGGCGTACCGGACATGCAAACTAGTAATCGAAGAAAAAAAAAAAAAAAAAAGGTGTGGTACCGATTGTTGAGCCCTTGGATGGCCCGCGGCCTATGAAACAATGATTAAAAAAATGCGGGTACACAAAAATGCGTTTATCCTCGTTAAGGTTAATGGTAGCAAGGCGGAATTCTGTGGCAATCGTAAATATAGCCCTTTTTGTTAGCGTAGGGAAAAAGCCTGGCAAAGTCGCGGCTGACTAGCGGTTATTTTTACACATTCTGCCGTTCCGAAACCCCGAAGCAACAAACGTCTGGATTTTTCCTGCGTGAAATTCCAGCCAGTTTAGCAAAGCGAAATTCGGCTAGGAGGGGAGAAGGGGGAGAAAAACGGTTGGCTTGATTTTTTTTTGTACAATTGTATTCGGGGAAGAAAAACGCATTCATTTCCCGTCCTGTTGGAAAAATGCACCGCCTATAGTATAGCCGGTCCGCCTATTCGACGCATAGTATTGACGCATAGGAAGAGTGCATTGCGGGCGGTCATATTTTCACCCGGTCAATTCCGAAAAATAACCAAACCTAAAGTAGCCCGGGTGATGAGAGAACATCTGTACCTCCAAAAATCGCTTTTAAATCCTGACCGCAAAAGGGTCCAAAAGCCGCATTCATGCGCACTCTACATCGGCAGCCTCTAACGCCATTTTGACATTCGTTCCCTGGTCCATAGGTAACGAAATCGGGGGAAATTCACGAAAATACGCTCGTATTAATATCGGCCAGAGTGTTAGGAAGGTACATATGACCCTCAGAAATAAGGATGGCTAAAATTAATTACTCACCATTAGGATTGGTATACGGAATTCGCCCTTACGCTTCTGCTAGTAATATCCACAGCAGCCGCTTCCAACAGCGATCTTCACTGACGAGCGAACTATTTGAAATTCGAACGGCCGGCTAGTACCCCTCCAATGTCTCGCTCCGCGCAACCCGTAAACGAACGGCGAAAAGAAATGCAATTAAGAGTTGCGCTAACGAAATTTTGTAGAAATGTAGTCGCGATTCAGTCCGAAATGGCTAGTGTGAAATCGCGAGAAGAGCACGTTCTGAGACCAGCTAGAGGAACTTGTTGGTGCGCGGAGTGATACGCGTCTAAGCTGGGAGGGTGGGGAGGCCCGTATTTACCATGGTAATCCCCACGAGTGCTTTGGAAAGAGGCTTGTGATTGGAGCGTGCACACCTGCAATGCGTCACCCTAGAGAACACGGGTATGCAACACGGCGCTGCAGAAATGCGATGGACTGCGACAAGGAAGCCAACGACACTTTTCGCTCCTCATTCTAATTCGTTTTCCCCCCTCAACGTTATCGCAATCCAACTCGTTCCGAAATCCAACATTCCCGCTTTGCCCTGCAGCGACGCGTTGGCGAGGGGGAGCCATTGACCCCCCCCCCCCTCCTCATCCGCCCCTTACTACAGGCTTTCCCTGCATGCATGGTCTCGGGGGATAGGGAGATTTTGCAATCATTTTTCCTAAATTCGTAGTACACGTGTCTTATCTGATTCCAGCTTTTGCGAAAAGCGGGATTCGATCGAGAATCCCACTTTCTGGAATTTTGCGAACGCTCTGTAAATGTGACGTGTGCAACTCCACTGAGACAGACTTTCAACCAGTTGATGGGAATCTGTTGAATTTGGAGATATACAGGATACTGAAGGCCAGACTCTCGATGGAGCGCATCTTAAAAAATGTGCAACTTCATCAAATGGGACCAAGTGCAACCTTGCACTTTGACCACATATGCATGATGAGCATAATATTATGGTTCCAGGATAGTTGCTCATATGGTAATCAGCCAAGCATGATTGGGTGTTACCCGGGAACCTACATGTAACTTTACCAAAGTTGCTGAAATTGGATGTTCGGCCACCGTTGAACAACCAAGTTAACCGAAATTTGCAGAATAAATAAATTAACTTTTTCACAAATTGAGAGGATTCAAATACACTGACGTAACCTTACCAAACTTAAACCAATTAAGACCCAGGCCACACTAGGCTGGAAACGCGCGTTTGCATAGCCTCAAACAAGGCTTTTAATTTAAAAAAAAATTCGCACGAGATATTAATGAGCAAATTATATACATGTCCTGTTTGAGCCCCAGGCCACACTAGGCTGGAAACGCGCGTTTGGCTAGCCTCAAACAGGGCATCGAATTTAATTTAAATTCTAGAATTATAAAATTTGCACATTATTAATATCTCGTGCAAAAATTCGTTTTAATTAAAAGCCTTGTTTGAGGTTAGCCAAACGCGCGTTTCCAGCCTAGTGTGGCCTGGTGCTAAGTCTTTGGCACTACCTGGGAACCTCCTGACCCGTATTACATGCGAAAACAAGATGGGAAACTGTCCTTGTGAGATAATGTATAAAATAAATAAATGCATTATAACTTTTTCAAAAGTTGTGAGAACGCAAATAACATTTAATAAACTAACGTATAGCCAAAGTAACCAGGAAGTCGACTCAACACAACATTTAGATTTACCTATGGGATCCTAACCTTATCCAAATAGCCGAAATTTAATTTGGTTTGGAAAATGTCCATGTAATACATGCACATTAAGCCCCAGGCCACACTACGCTGGAACCGCGCGTTTGACTATAGACTCAAACAGGGCATCGAATTTAATTTAAATTCTAGAATTATAAAATTTGCACATTAATATCATCTCATGTGAAAATTCTTTTTTAAATAAAAACCCTGTTTGAGGCTAGCCAAACGCGCGTTTCTAGCCTGGTGTGGCCTGGGGCGTAATGTCCCATGACAGGTTAATCCATGTTATATATATCCGAAATTTCAAGAAATATTCATTCTCAACTTCGCGGAATAAATAAAAATAACTTTTTCACAAGTTGTGAGGTGGCAAATGAGCAGTATATATACACTCGAATTTTATTGCATTTAGCTAAAATTGGCCAAACTAGAAAAAAGTGAAGAACAACGTTTATTTTAGGACACGTTCCTGATAAATGTCGTTGGCATAGATTTGGACACCTGTTTCGCGTCGAAGTTCACGGATTTTAACTGGTCTGATCATGAAGCGATTAAATGAATCATTTGTTTGCGACGAAACCTTATTTTAGACCAATTTGCACGTCCAAGAGATGACGTTCTAAAAGAAACTTTCCAACATTTATTTTTGGCATACTTGCAAATTCTATGACAGACACCTGTTTCGCAATATATAGACAGGAATAAAAAGATCATTTAAAGTTTGGCCAACTGTTTTGGCCAATTCGCAAACTTGCGTGCACGCAAGTGAACGTGTTATTAAATATCCATTAACACGCTTTTGTTGATCCTATAGTTGGCTCATGTTTGGTTATTGTATACATTACGCCCCAGGCCACACTAGGCTGGAAACGCGCGTTTGGCTAGCCTCAAACAAGGTTTTTAATTATAAAAGAATTTTTGCATGTGCACGAGATATTAATGGCCAATTTACTAATTCTAGAATTTAACTTTAATTCGATGACCTGTTTGAGGCTAGCCAAA
>JAQGCC010004600.1:0-12884 GCA_034698905.1 Xestoiulus laeticollis | reverse complement strand
GGCTCTTTCGAATGAGAGTTTAAACCGAGGTTCCGTGTGGATCCCCCTTGCTCTCTGCACGTTAAAGACCCCTCGAGCGGGGGAAGAATTTCTGCAGATCTCACCTACATGTATAATAAAGCAAGATCATAAATTTCAATAAATCCAACAATAGTCATGTCGTGATCGCATTCTCTCGTCGTTGAAATGTAAAATAGAGCATGTACATCTTCCTATTTTATTTAACATTTAAAATTAATAAATGGTATAAACTGCTTATCAACTTTCAATTTTTCGAACATACCAGAGTGCATTTACAAATGTATGTTTCAATGAGTTGCTGGCATTTGCGTGAAAAAACTTCCATATCGAAGACGTTGAAGCTTTCAGCTAAAAGAAAAATATTAGTACATGCATGTAATATGAAATGATTTTTATTCGTGGTACCGTATGTTATTTCCAGAAAATAAGATCATTTTCTTTAATTATTTTGCAGTGCAGATTTAATTTTTACTTTCATAATAGTCAATTCTTTTGAAAAATAAATTTGATTTAATCTTCTACATTACATTCTTATATGCTTACATGTGTACCTTTTTGCTTAGTCTAATGTGATGTTATTATGCATTACAAAAGGGAATATTACCAACACATTTTCCTCCAAGAATAATAAGCATAACCCAGTATTCATTAAAGGAAATTTCCATTATTAAAATCATAGCTTGCATTGCCATTGTGGTGCATGCATGTTATAAGAAGTAAAGGGAAGAATACCGCATCAAACTTTTTTAAAACTGACAATGCAAATAATAAAAAGCTTAAATTATCGTGATGTTTTCTGTAAGATTGTGAATCTGAAGTCAGATTCTCGTATAAATACATTTAAACAACTTATATGTAACTAGTTATACATTATAAGCAAAGTAAGATATTCATAATATACTGTAAGTAACATCAGCAAACTAAAAACCATATAATAACGTTAGTAATTATATACGTCTCTGCACGTATGCGTTGTTGTGGTGTTTGATTCACCAAGCACCTATATATTTTAGCTATTTAAATTCTAAATACCTTAAATTAGGCATAAAAATATCCATGGGCGACTTAAAAGTAACCAATTTCACCATTTTTTTTATAGTGTATATGTCATATATATCATGTGCAGGCAGGTTACTTAACGCCTCAATGCCAACAAAAGGCGTTCGATCTCCAAGTCTCGACAAAAAGGAATAAAATCCATAATAGCGTTTGACCCAATGTAAAGAAATAAATAAAAAATAGTTGGTCCGCTCAAATGTGCCACGCATACCCAATGAGCCTCGATTATTAATTTCAGCATTCCAAACGCTTTCGTGCTTTATTAATAAACGTGATGTTGCCCTATTATTCTTTCCCTTCCGCAGACGCATTCCACGCATTAATATATCGAAGGGTCTGGAATTTTTCAATAAAACTTGAACGAAAATACGTGCTTGCGATTCTGGTGGCCTCTTCTGTCGAATTGATGAATCCGAGTTAGAGCAAAATCCCCCCATGAATTCACGATGCTCATTGGATGAAACAGCCGCGGGGGCTTTAGATGGGCCGACTATTTGCCACCATTGCTTTTATGCCAGTGTCATGAAGCCACAGCACTGCATGCAGTCAACGCAGAGCCTTATCATAGATCGAGTAGTCTTCTCTCATTCTCTTAAAATCTGGAGTATTAAAAAAAAAAACAGTTGATGGAAACTTGGAAATTATATTCTGAATTCGTCCATTAGGCCAACATTTTCGTAACGCTTACGATATTATTTCAATTGCTATCCAAGCCGAAGTTACATATTCAAACTTCTACAGGGGTTCTTCGAGACCTAAAGAAGATGCAAATAATTGATGAAAATCTATGAAGTTTTAAAATATGATAAAATGAAAAAGACAATCTATCAATAATTACCTTCTTTCAATTACTTTGGAGAAACCAAAAAAATATAAAAAAAGGCGTGTGCTTCGCTCCAAATTTTTCATGCTTTTTTATCTTGAAGCACTGATGTCTGGATTTCCATCACAATAATTCTCCGAGAACGAAAACATGTTTTGAAAATCTGGAATATCGCTAAAAAAAGCTGGAAATATTGTTCAATTTTTCTTTTCAACCAATGCTACTCTAAGGTCAAGATTAATTTCTGCGAGACATTCAAACAGCGTTATTGACCCAGCTCTTCAATAATATTTCAGTGAAATTCTGAAATATATATTTCACCATCGGTATTTGGGGAAATTTGAAAAAACAACTTCGAGTAATTAACTGTGAATTAAACATGAAGATTTCTCTCTGTTTTTCCGCTGTTTGGGCCCTGATGTTAGCGGGAATGTTGGTCCAATGCAGGACGCCTTACCGCAGTGTAGGAGCCGGTTACCAGATGGGGACCATTGCCGAACACGCTGAACATAGCAATGAGATTCGCCCAAATTTGCAATATTCCGACGATGACAATGATGAGGATCCTGAAACCCTTTCCAACGACGATGAAGAAGATGAAGACGTTGCAGGAGGTCCAGAGGATGAAAGATGGCCACGAACGGTACCACCAGATAGAACAGGAATTCCGAAATACTACGAACTCTACTTGGACAGTGGTCATCGTTTTCATCTCATGTGGAGTGTAGATTACGAAAAGGACGAAGTTTTGATGGAAGTCCATGCCATCACAGAAATCAACGATTGGGTTGCCATAGGGTTTTCGAATTATGGCGAAGTTTCCGGCGCCGACCTTTGCGTCCTGTGGTGGGACGAGTGGTCCAAAGCCCATTTTCAGGTCAGTTGAAAAATCGGCTTTAAATTACCAAGATAGTATCCATAAAACATGCATGGCTTTGCTTTAATTCTCTCTGAAAAATGTTCAGTTTTAAAAATGTTCAAATTTATACTTTACTCAAATTAAATCAATGACGTTTGCATAACTGTATTTCAAACAGTCAAAAACTAGCCTTCAATTAAAAATATGTACAGTAAAACCTGCTAAAGTGACCACCTCTGCACACTGCACAATGACCACTTTTCATAAATTGGTTTTAGTGCACACACATATATATATATATATATATAGTGACCGACTTTATCATTTTGTTTGGTAGTCACCTAAGCTTTATCAGGTTTTACTGTATTCAAATTAATTATTATTTCAAACTGTACATGATTGCCCACTATGGTATGACATATTGCCGACGAATGACGATAGGGTACATAAATTGAATTGTTGGTATATTAAATGGATGACCAGTAGCAGACTTAACTACAATTTGTATTTACCATCTGTCGCAAGCCCTACCTGTAATTTTAAATTTTCAAAAGCCATTTTCTCCATAACTTACAGTATAAAAATACATTAAAGACAAAAAATGCTCAAAATTCATTACTTTTTGGTGTATCCAACTGGTGATTTTTTGAAAATGTATTTTCTACAGTTATTTTGTAAATAATGTATATATTTTTTTAATTGAAGTGACTTGAAATATAAAAGCGGTATTTTTACCAATTTTTTTTCCTAGAATTTGAATTAGAAAATGCACTGGGCTTGTCAAGAAATTTCCCCATGGGAAAGAAGGTGCTAGTTCACCCTTAATAAATTGTCGACAAAAATTATAGTTTGTACAAATAATTTAAATTTGTATGATTGGATGATTTCGGCATATGGCTTATTTAACGTTATATATTAACGTACAGCAATTTCGAACAATTTTTGCCCATTTTCAGGACACTTGGACTGACGAAGATGGAATTTTGCATTTGGACAGGAAGCAGGATTGCAAGTTGTCCCGTTTACAGCGGAAAGACGATAAAGTCGTTTACATGTATCGCAGGAAGTTTGATACATGCGACGATGGTCACGATTATGTGATAGATGCAAGTACTCAATTATTAAAAATGCTAAAAATTATGGCATGAAAAACATCAGCGATGATATATCTCGTCCATAATTAAGGGAAAATGAGAAAGGCGTCCTCGTAAATCCCCAGCATTTAATAAAGTGTTGATCCCGGGGAATTAAAGTTGGATTACTGCAGCGAAATTTAATTTGCAAATTAAGGACATGATAAATCAAATGGGATTAATTAGGGCAGACTGATGACCTCAACTGGGGCAAATGACGCATTTATACATGTGTATATACTGTACATGGTCCGACAAGTTTTTATTGTTACAGGTACCAATTGTTGAGAAAATAATTAGCTAATAATTTTTTGAGCAAATTTAATTCTGGCGCTTTTTTTCATGATTTTTTCAAAGCTTATTATACGTTTCACATTTTTTGAATTTTGAAAATTGGAATATATAAATGAATTTTCGTTGAAAAAATCCATCCCTACTTATTTTTTATAATATACTTTCTAAAGAAGTACTGTTAATATCTTGTAAAAATAGTTATTTTTATTATCATAAGCATTATGATATTTTGTCATTTTTGAGATATTTTGGCAATGATATGTTAGAAATTTCACGCTAGACAAAAAGTTTAAAAATAAATTACTTTTAGGGAGGAACCGTGCATATCCTGTTTGCTACGCAACAAGGGCCCATCTCAACTCTTCGAGGAATTTCAATCGAGAAAAGCCAACATGGGTTTCAAAGAGCCCAAATGCTAAAAACTGAAACAGACCCTGTGAAATTTCCAAAAGACGTTCAAACATTTTCAGTTTTGGCAAACGAGGTTAGCCTTTAATGAAAAAAAAAAAAAAACATCAGAGAAAGAAATTTAGCTTTCGATTATGTAGAGAAATATCATTTTTTTCTCAAACCACTAGGCCCATGTTCCAGGCGTGGAAACAACATACTGGTGTCGAGTAGTTAAACTGCCGAAAATGCCCAGCAAGCAGCATGTTGTGCAAGTAAGGTCTCTCGTTAATTTGGCTAATAGTTCGCGTTTATTAGAATTTATTAAGAAAACGCTTCTCGCCTGCAGTTTGAAGCAGTTATTCAACCCGGCCACGAAACCTTGGTGCATCACATCGAAGTTTACCATTGCGAGTTGGAAAAGGGTCAAAAGGCTCCACGTTATGATGGCCCCTGTTTGGCATCAGCTAAACCACCCCAACTCGAGCCATGCAAGAAAGTCATTGCTGCTTGGGCGATGGGTGCATCGGTCAGAAAAAAAAGCACACTTTACCTTATTGCTGGTCAGCTGGTTATACACGTGGTTTTCAACTTTTCTTTTTTATGGGTTTCAGCCATTCACTTATCCCGAAGAGGCTGGTCTCCCCATCGGAGGACCTGGTTATTCGCCTTACGCTATGCTCGAAATACACTATAATAATGAAGAGTTAAGAGATGGTATGAAAACTCCAAGAATCATCAGTAATATTCCACAAATAGGAAAGTTTTCAAGCTAGAAACAAACTCGTGTATTAGATAAAACCAAATTACCGTTGCAGATTACGTGGATAGCTCGGGTGTTCGGTTCTATTACACGTCTCACTTGCGTCGCAATGATGCTGCAGTGCTGGAAATTGGTTTGGAGTACACACCAAAAATGGCCATACCACCTCAGCAAGAAGAATTTGTGTTATCCGGCCATTGCATCGTAGAATGCACTGAAGTGGTAACGCTTCTATTTAAAAAAAAAATGAACATTAATTTCCTCTCCTATCATAAGATGCAAAACGTTATTAATTAAATTTAATCTGATTCTGCAGGCAGTACCACCCAATGGCATCATCTTATTCGCGGCGCAACTTCACACAGTGAGCGCAATTTACATTTATACTCTGCTTTGATAAAATCCGCTAAAAATAATCCCATTTTTTTAAAATTTCGTTCCCGTTTCCACTAAAAAAAAGCATTTGACTGGAAAACAAGTTGTGGCTCGGCATTATCGAGGGGGTATGGAGCTAGAAGAAATAGCCAGGGACAATCATTACAGCCCACATTTTCAAGAAATACGCATATTAAAAACCCCGGTGTTAATTCTACCGGCAAGTCTTTTGCTAATTCTATCAACAAAAATACTTCCGAAACAATACAGAATAGGTGTTTTTTATATACAAATATTTAGGGTGATGCAATGGTTGCCACTTGCCACTATAACACAATGGAAAGAGAAAATATTACACTCGTGCGTACTTCCGTTTTCTCAATATGCCCATTGAAATTTGTCCGATAACCTAACATCATTACAACAAAAATATAATTTAAAATGTAGGGTGGTCTTTCCATAAAGGATGAGATGTGCGTGAGCTACATTCACTATTATCCAAAAAGTAACCTGGAGGTGTGCAAGAGCTCGATTGACACGGATGTGCTCAGCAATTACTTCCAGTTCATGAACCAGTAAGTATTACCAGTAGTATATGTATACCAAGATTACCATTGCAAAGTTTTACTGACCTTATAGGATCCAATCAGCTGCTATTGCAATTCGAGACCTCCTTTGATCTTAATCCTCTCCTCACCAAAAACTGCAATGTCTACATTTATTGAAAATGTTTTCGCAATCAATTAATGATCAAATATCTATATTTCAAAGGTATGAAGAGCAGCCTACCTCTCCTGAAAAGACCGTACCAGAAAACTATCACTCCATTGACTGGACGCCTTTAAGATCCACGACGCTTCAAATGATGTATGATACCACGTCTTTATCGATGCAGTGCAACAAGTCCTCAGGAGACAGATTTCCGGTGAGCTTTCGCTTAGAAGGAAATACCTTTTGATAAAGACTAATCGGAGGAAAACTGCATTTGCAGATAGTTTCCTAAAAAGTCTGCAAGTTTCTGAAGATAATATTTCTTTCAGGGTTATTGGAACAACATCTCACAAACCAAAGTTTTGTTATCATTGGCAGAGAAACCGCGAATTTGCAGTGCCGATGGCACATACATAGCAGACGGTGAAGACGAATAACAGTGAACTAATCTTTAATTTTTACAGACAAATTACTGTTCTCGAATTCAAAATCTTTATTAAATTACATTTTGTAAGTCCAAACAGAAAAAAAAGCGTGTTTTCGCAGGGATTTGGCACGAGTCTTTCATTCACCTAATTTTACTCTTGTTAATAATTTATGATAAATCGGTATAATATAGAAAATAAATTATGAGTAAATCTCTTATAAAGTTGACGTACTAGTTCAAAGCCTCGCTTATACAATTCTTGTTGATTTAGTTTGTTGCACGAATCACATCAAATAGTTGTGTAACAACAGTGTCAAAATATGGTATAAACTGAATCCCTGCCGAGGACATAATCATCAATATTAACATGTACTAAAAATTACCAACAAATAACAAAAAAACATTAACAATAAAAATTCCATAAAGGATCTTCACAACTTTAGCTTTAGTACGAAAGTCTTTTTCTTTTTTTTTTTGTTATCGATACTTCCATTTCATAAATAAAAAAATGAGGATTTTTCAAAAAAAAGAAACCATGAACAAGATTAATGCATATAAATCTGGAAACTAAGCTTCAGGCCACACTAGGCTGGAAACGCGCATTTGGCTAGCCTCAAACAAGGCTTTTAATTAAAAAAGAATTTTTTTACACGAGATATTAATCTGCATATTTTATAATTCTAGAATTTAAATTAAATTTGATGCACTGTTTGGGGATAGCCAAACGCGCGTTTCCAGCCTAGTGTGGCCTGGTGCTAACACCAGACTAATTATTTGTATATATCTTCATCGATTATTTACATTTCTGCAACTGATAATAGAAATTAGAAGCAGCATTATTTCTTATTTTATTTTGATAAATTTTCTCTATGCGCATCCTGTTCATATTTATATATATTTCTGTAAGGTTCGGCCACAATGCCACAGGAAACAATGCCAAAGCGCCAATGAACTCTTGTGGATCTGTTCTTAAATAACAAGAGCTAGCCAATGCTGTCAGCAATACGTCCAATCCTGGTGGTCAGGCGGTCTGCAATTTGCTGGGCATTCTTTCGTTATTGATAGTCCATACATGTCGCCCACGAATGTCATGTTTACCCTCTGACTGGGCCACGGTCTCGTTTGTTGATAACTCGTGCACATATAACTATCGTGGGCAATTACACTTTTTTGTGCCACCGGCCACACTATCATACCCAGCAATGACTGATCATAGGACTTGTAAGCATGCTGTGCCTTATCGAGTATTTCCTGGCGTAATTTCTGCATTTGTACAATGTCGTCCGTATTCTTTGCACCCCACATGCCACCTGAGTGATGAAAACCGAAACTGAGCTTAAAATGTAACTGGAAATTATATGTAGCATGCATTGTAAATTTAAAAAAAATGCCTTCCCCATAATTAGCACAATTTTGTTTACATAGGCTTCTAAGGTTCAAGAAACTTAAAATTATACCACTTTTAATGAAAATTCAAAATTAAATGCAAAAAAAATGAGGGAAAGATTACATTCCATGAACCTTGGATGTCAAAAATGGATTTTTTTAAATTTTCAATAAAAAACGTTTTACCTAGAATGTAAGTGTTGTGCATCGGATTGTCCCTCATTACATGCCACGTCTTGTTCGTTGCTAGCCAATCGTTCACAGCGTCCACTTCCCTTTGATAAACCGGACTGTCCAGATCCCTAACGGCAAACACGTCAACGGTTGGATCCCCCATGACCATAAACCGCCACAACATGCCAAACTTTGATTTAAGGTCCTTGAAATCGTTATCCAAGTCACCAACATAGCAATCGTCCAAAATTGGGTAGAGGCAAAGGAGATCGCAAAGATCAGCTGAGCCCTTGGAATCATCTGGTGAAATATTATGGTACAGCCTAACAATCCAATCGTCGTAGAGTTCGCCCACAGCCTTGGTATTAACCGAAATGCCCTGACCGAAGGTTAAGATGCAAAAAGCATG
The DNA here is from genome assembly GCA_034698905.1 of Xestoiulus laeticollis. Classification (NCBI taxonomy): domain Eukaryota; kingdom Metazoa; phylum Arthropoda; class Diplopoda; order Julida; family Julidae; genus Xestoiulus; species Xestoiulus laeticollis. The sequence continues at coordinate 4,063 of JAQGCC010004600.1, read as the reverse complement.
CCTTACTATCCCACGAGTAACAGCGACACAATTTTATAACACTAGTAATTACCTTAAAGTATCCCGATTTCGTGTCCCCATAAAACGAGTAGGACACCACCTTTTGATGAGGCCCACGCAGGTCAGAATACTGCCCGCATGATGATTTCCAAGTTGCGCCCAGCACAGTCGGCCTAGGCACAATCCGCAAACAATCGCAACGTGGATGCTTCCAATAAACGCCAATTGGCTTCTCCTTTATCTCAGGCACTCTGAAAGAAAACAGAAAAATGAAATGAACTCAATAAAGCGAAAATCAGAAATCACACAGTACATATTTGTAAGATGAGCGACAAATTACGATATACGGTAATATTTTGATAAATGTAAAAGCTTGGCACGCGCTCCAATTCCCTTCCTTTTCATGCATCTTCATTCTCCAAATATTCAATTCAATTCAATTCCTTACACTGCAGTCAGCATGTAGTTACAAGTATGCCATGTGGCAGGGGGCAAAGTGCCAGAATTTATAAAACCGTAACGCCGCTTTTTGTGGAACTATCTCGGCATTCGCCTTTACGTGACTATATAGGCGATTATGGGAGATTGTGGGAAAGCACGAAAAACCACAACCAGGATAGCCGACCGGGGTTCGTACCCGGGTCTCCCAAAATCAAGGAGCTAAGCATAACCACTAAGCCAACCTTGTCGGTGTTAATATTTCAATGCCTGCAATGTTAAAAGTTTGCAAAATATTTCTTTTATAAATAACATTATATATGAGGTGTGGTTCAACTTTTAATATCAAGAGGGCCCCAAGAGAACCACCCTGTAATACATGTATATAGATACATGTTCAATTTGCAATTCTTCCCACTATAATTTCGAACAATTTTTCACAAAAATAGCATTTCAGCAAGGACAAACTTTTCCTAAATCCTGCCAGCTCTAATGACTTCTAATTTCTTTTATAAACAATTCAATGAAAGAAATAGGTTTAATTTCGATAAAATGACTCTTTAGTTCAAAAAACCAAAGAAAAGCACTTACTTTATGTCTTTTAGCGGTTCTTCGATGGGCTTTTGAAACGATTTCATGAGCAGAAGTTGAAATGAAAAGAAGAACAGCAAGAAAATTGCTAACCGAAGAACAATCCTTTGACGGCAAATCCACCGAATTGAGGCAGGCTGCGGCATACTGTCTTTTTAAAATGTATATACAAACTTGGTAGAAAATCCTCCAGGAAAATAATTTAAGCGCTTTGCCAAGGCGGTGAAGACATTGTTACAGCTAGTGGTATCACGCATATTATCCAACATCCAATCAGAAAGTAAAAGAATTACACAACTACTTCAACGCAGATAGGTAAGTAGATATGCTTCAGCCTTGTCCATGCTCTTGGAGATAGGGCGACCCGGAAACTATAAAATGAAAAATTACATGATTAAGTCCTCTATTCAGCCTATACATACAACAAGTAACTTTTACATGTAAAAAAAATCCTGTTTCCACAAATGATTTTAATGGCAAAACTTAACTTACCTGTATAGGTTGCTGATTCGTTTTTCGAGGCAATTTGTTTTGTGGTTAAAATTACAAATGACAGGAATTTCAGAGTAATATTTTTGGATAGCCAGTATAGAATTCAGTTCTCACTACACTAAATCATAACATAAACGTAGAGAAAAAAAATCCAGTCCTAATCCATACTATCCAGATCAAACTTATACCGTCTATAGTATTCAAACCTCTCGATCAGAGCTAGCCAGGTAGGAAACTTATAAATTATATATGTCAACCGTGAAACAACATCGACTTTGGCATGATATCGCTAACCTGGACTTTTGCAAAATTATCTTGCGGATTAAAAGCCTTTGACAAACAACTGATAACGTTGAAAATGGGGCAATAAATTGATGACGTTAAAATAAAATATCATGTCTAATATGCGCCACCATTAAATAAAATACGTTTATTTTACAGCTAGGATTATTCGCTTCATTAGTGTCGGGTACGGAAGGGAAACGCAATTTACATTGACAAATACACAGATGGTGGCAATAATACATGTAGAGAAAGATGGTGGCAATAATACATGTAGAGAATAAAAGATGATTTTGATTTTCAAAAGAAAATAGATTCTACAAATTAGGGACCATAAACCATCATAAACATTAACTTTGAACTATATGGATGAACGGTGAACAATATAAAAAGTACAGTCAAAAGCACTGGTTAAAACGAATTTCAGTGAAATTTTGGCATTAGTAAATAAGATTTGTTTTACATTTGTTTATACAAAAACAATGTTTTTGGAGGGTCAATGGATTATGCAATTGATAAAGGGAGACCTAAATAATATTACAGTGATTAAAAAAAATACTCATGCATGTTTTTTTTTTAAATTATTTAAATTGTAAAATCGTCTCCATGATATTTTTGCGGAATTTTACAATAATCTTATTTATTAGTTTAAAAAAAAACCGATAGAATAACTTAAATATCAAAAATAGTACAATTTCTGCGCACGATTTAATAGATGACTGCTAGGTGATATTTGTATTAAAAAAATCTCAATATAATAAAATATGAATGTAGTATTTGACGATTTATTTTACAAAATTATCCCTCTATTACCAAAAATATTTAATTCGCCAACGATTTGACATAAACCCGTTTAAATTCTATAAATTTAACAACTTCACTTGTTTATCTAAAAATATATTTTAAAAATTACTTGTAGTATAGTAAACCAAATGCTTTTTATATTTTATAATCAACTGAATTGAGTAATCACCAACGAGTTTATTTAAAATGTTAGGCTTCAGGGAGACTATAATGAAACTAAATAATTAGATATAAAGAATTTAAAGATAATTAATAGAAATTTAGCTTACATGCATGCAAAAAGGCACCAGTGAGTTATTCAAAGGCAGACATGCAGTTTCTTGATTATATCCATAGTTTCGTTGGAGTTAAATTTCGTGAAATCCTTATTTAGTAAGGCGAAATTCATCAGTAGCAATCACTCGATCTTGATAAATAAGTATAATTTGGTCATAGCAGAATTTGTCTAAAATTCCTGACCCAATTAAGTTTTTAAAAAATTTTCAAATCGATAATTGAAAAAGGTAATTGGCTCGATATAAGCTTCGCATGATTTTAAGATCATCACCGACTTTTAACATTTCCCTTTAATAGACTGGCACGAAGTACACTCTAAAACGATCTTGCAAGTACTTTTAAAAAATCAAACTAACTCTGAGAGTGGGGACTTTGGTATGGATTATCTGGGGGCTGTGCATATTACTAACAGCAAATATTATTTAATAAGCAGTTCGAACTGAACAATGGTTGCCATGTTAAATAAAATAACAAATCCAATCCGGACAAAAAAAGAAATCAAAACCATGTGTTACAAGGAATTGCTTTTGACAACAACTTCATAAGGCTTGCAATTGATTTTTATAGAAAATGTAGTTGCTGACCTAAATACAGCAGTGACATTCGATAATTTTTCAATGTCACTGTTAAATCATGAAAACAAATATTTTCGTAAGTTGTAAAAAAAATGCAAACCAATTAGTAAACATTACTTTAAACGTTTGTGCACATTCACTCGAATTACATTTGATTTCTAAATTCTGGTGACATTAAAGGAACAATTTCGACACTTTAATATTTGCTGCAAGATAAATAAATTTACAAAACTTAAGTTTAGCAAAAAATTGTATACTAATAAAATTGCATAAACCAATTAAGCCAAAACAATAATGAAATTTGTACGAAAGCAATTTACCATCAAAATCGGTTTGATAACCCGACACTCGCAGCACACCAGAGTGACAATCTGGGAAACTCTCTAATGCAGGGATTATTTGGAGTACACATCAAATTCAGAAACGTGTATAAATTGGTTGCCATGCTACCTCCCGAATTTTTTCAGTCACTGATTTTCCAGATTAAGAGGGTTGCATACCAGAATAAGCCTCTTTTTCGAAATTATTTTTTTCATTTAATTTTGGAAACTGATAGGAACAAATGAAATGTAGTAGGACCTAGCATAAATATTCTATTATTTGTT
>JAQGCC010004599.1:0-12885 GCA_034698905.1 Xestoiulus laeticollis | reverse complement strand
CATTGACAGCACTGTATGTTTTTCCAATGCGTTCTCGTTAAGGTAAATCAGTTGACGGGGCATTAAGGGAGGCGCACTCAATCCCTCTAATAAAATCATATTCAAAACTGCATAATCACTTTTTAGATGTAATCATTGACAAAAATCGCAAAGCTAGAGTCCAGTTTGCAGAATAACATTAAAAAAGGAATCCAGCAGATTGGATTTAGCTTTTAATTATTTATTGATAAATTTATCAGTAAATAATCAGTAAATAAAATCATATTCCAAACTGCTTGATCCCATTTTAAATGTTATTCTATATTCCCTTTTGTTTTTATATTCAGTTAGCAAACTGGACTCTAGCTTTATGATTTTTGTCACTGATGCATGGGCTTTGTCTGGCCACTCTTCCATTAAATTTATTTTTTTCTGAAAACAATGCGCCCAGTATCATGGCTTTATGCAGATGTGTTTTGATCTTAATGGCAAGTTTCGAAGCACTTAACTTGTGGTTTTTCTTCACAGTACTTAGAATCCACCTTTTATCAGAAGCAACAAATATATTTTTTTGAGCTCTGCTTAGCATTACTTATAATTTGGTTGTCCTTTTTACATGTATATGTCTTGATGATATGCTGGATGGTTTGTGAAACATTTTGAATCATTTCAGCAATTTGCCTGATCGAGAAAAACAGTTTAATAGGCAACTTTAGACCATGGTATAACGGACTGCTGTAATTATATACATTTTAGTAATTGTTGACAATATTAGGTGTACATGTCATTGGAAATTTAAAGATTTTTTTTATGATATTAGGTCCATTCACGAATTCTATCTTGTCTGTATTTCTGAGAAATTAATGGTTACGGAGGCGATCCATCCTGATGATGACAATGCCCAATTTGCGTTCTTTCCCTGGTAGTATGGGCTTCCTTAACATAAATACATAAAGTTTTCCTTGATAAACCAACAAAATGGAAAGAAAATGAAATTCACAACCTTATTTAAACTATCATAACTTATTTGCATGTTCAAATGTCTCAGAATTCCGTGAAATTGGGACTGCTTGATTTTTACTTTGACATTGTTTTCCTGTATAATTTACATTTTGACATTGATTTGTGTATTTATCTGCATTTATTAAAAATTATTTTCTGCGTTTATGTTTTTTTTTTCTAATTTTCAATTAAAAATTATTATACCATTTTTGATGGTAAGTATATAAAAAAAATTAGGAAAAATATGATAAGAACTCAAAACTACATCGAATTTGTCAAAAATACACCCTTGCCCAGGCTCTGGCAATATACCTACCTCCCCCCTCTTGTCAGAACTGCTTAATGCCCTTAGTTACCATTGTACAGACCGCGTGGACCTATTTTTCAGTGGTCATGTGGTGGCAGGCACGCGGGTGAATGAGCATATATAAAATTTAATAAACAAGCCAGCATGATTTGAACCTCGTGCTTAGCATAGGCGCGTTTTTTATAAAATAATTCTGGAATTTTTATTTTTGCACAATAAAATCTCTTGCGAAAATTTTTTTTTAATTAAAAGCCTTGTTTGAGGCTAGCAAAACGTGCGTAAACAGCGTAGTGTGGCTTGAACCTTAATCCCAGCTGATCTATTCAAAGATGCCTAACAAACATTAAGATCCGAGCTCCTAACACACCTAAATTTTAATTTATATTTTTATATCTTCCCTCCAGCCTGGACACAGATCCTGATTCACCCAATCTTTAAAAAAAGATAGTTCAAAACCAGAGAATTGTAGACCTATAAGCTTAGTCTCAAACATAGCAAACATCTACATGGCACTGATGGCACACAGGGTGAAAAAATGGGCGTCTAAAAACCATATCATCCCATCAGAACAAGTGGCATTTCAAAGAGGGAAGGGTACCCATGACCATATACTACTCATGAACTCACTTATTCACAATAGATTAAAAAAATCAGGAACCCCAACATACACATTCATGGTAGATCTTAAGATCTTAAAAAAGCATTTGATTCCGTTGACCACTTCACCCTGTAGGCCAAACTAAAAGCTATGAACCTGCCCCCCCCACATCTTACACAATATTTTTACATTTTACGCACAAATCACCATACAGATCAAGACAGGCGATGGTCTATCGCAACCTACCAAAATAACATCAGTAGTCCTTCAGGGCGACCCCTAAAGTCCCCTCCTCTTCATCTTTCTGGCTGACCTCCCTAAATATATGCCCAACTCTAAAGGCTGTGTTCTACTAAACAGGATTGTACACTGCCTAATTTTTGCAGATGACGTAGCCTACCCCCCAACCCTGCAGTATTTTAAATCTCTTGTTTTCGAAAGCTGTAGAAATAAAATTTTCGATGTCTGGGCGGTGTGAGAATTTAGCCATTATCGGGGTGGAGGGGCTATTATTGGGTTCATGGCATTTGAAATAAGCCATGGCTATGACAAAAGCCTGGGCCGTGCACATTGTTGATAGTTGTTGTTATGGCACATTTTTTAGTGCAAGCAATGTCTGTCGATCGAGAATATCACGCTTCTGGCAACTGCCATGGTGACTCCACCCCGATCCAAATTCAGGCTGTGTAGATGATGTTAAGGACCACTCCAGCACCATCCAAACCCAATTTCCCGTTGCTTTAGTGCGTCTTCATGAATTTACTGAGAATCCATTTCCCAGTGATTTCGCTGAAATCACGTTTCCATGATGTACTCAGCAAGAACTAAGAGAAGACATTAACAAACAATCAGACAACATTTCAAAACTAACAGACAGAATTACCTCTCTTGAAACCCAATTAACTAACACGAACGAAAAACTCCAGCACCAAATAGACCAAAACGCAATGCTTAACTCCAATTGCAAACCAGAATAGACACCCTAAGTACCTACTGCCCTCCAAACCAATCAGTTGAACCTCAATCCCGCCATTCCAAAGTATTAAATCTTGAAAAAAAAAAATGTTTTTTTTTTTTCTGATTCTTCTTTGTTTTTGCTTTGTTTTAAAGGTGGCTTCCATTTTTTTCATAATCCTGCATATGTTTTAACTTGTAATTACAATTGGTGTAGGTTGAATCATTGATATGTCTTCATTTTGTTTGCAAGCTGCCATATAGGCTAGTCTAAACAGAAGCCAGAGCTGAGGAATCTGTTCTTCCTTGTGAATTTTTATCAGGAATTCGTCTCCATTCGAAGTCGGGATATTAGGCGATTTCCCTCGTTTGATGACCACTGAGGGGTGATTACATTAAAAGACAAGATGATGCCAGCTTGTATTACCGGTGTCGCAGAGTGGACATGGTAGTACTTTCGAAAACTTGAGGATGCCACGTTTTGTGAGTATTGAGGACTGGTCGGTTCTTATTTGAAATATAAACTTTTTTAGTGTGAAGGAGATTGGCAACGACAAAAATGCTGTGCGCTTAAAGATAATCGTATTGATATTTTTGTAAATTCTATTAGAGGTGTTTATCCTGTTACGGATTGTAAGGAGCTGTAGAGACTCCGCTTCTGTCAGAGTCTTGGATCTAGTAATTAGTTTTTGGGTTGTATTATATGTGGATAAAGCCATCTATGGCACTTCATGTTTGATTTGTGTCAGAAAGTACCTGAGTAGGTTGATTTTGTCAATAGGTTTGTCTAGTTAATGTAGAAAATATTTCTAAGTGCAGAAAAGTGTTCTGCTGTGGTCGATGTCGTGCAGATTGCTGTCTGCCTGATCTTTGGATTAGAAAAATAGGTAAGGGTTTTAGTGCTTACGGGAAATTACAATAATTGCAAATGACATTATGTATGGTTTTTAATTGAGGTAGAAATAATTGCTGATGAACTTGTAGATCATATGCATCCTTTTTTCATTGTTTTATTTTTTATGCATATTTTTCTTTCACTTGATTGAAGATACTGTTACCTGGGCAAGTTGGGAGAGTTTAGGGATCTTCGTATGATGTTAGTAGTCTAAGGTTAGTGTAAAGTTTTTTCCTGTAGTAGTTTTGCAGCGGTATTTGCAGATGTTATTCTGTGTAAGAATATTTATTAAAAAGTTGTTAGGGTTATTGTGGAAGTGGGATATGGGGGGACCTTTTCCGTGTGTTGATTAGCGTTCTTGATCTTGAGGCTTTTAGACAAAAATTGAAAGTATATTTTAGCAAGGCGATATTGATTGAAGGGATGGCTAGTTCATTATAAAGGAGATAAGCTAGTGTCTATAGCGACAGGCTGAAAATTCTCCTGATGTATCTTTCCAGGAAAGCGTCTTTAATCCATGCCCAAAAGATCAAGTTATATGTAAGCATGAAAATGATACAAGCATGGAACATTTTCAGGTGGGTGTCAGTATTGTTAAGTTTTTTATTAATAAAGGCTTTGATAAGGAGTTTTGTTTGTGAGGTGAATTTACTTTTTAGGTAGGAAAGGTGATTCCTGAATTTACCATTACTTGAATGTCACCCCTAAATATGGCCATTGGTAGACATTATAAAGGAAAATTGATCCTAAAAAAAATTTGTTTTCATGATGTTTTTTCTTTCTTTTGGCAAATAATGTGAAATGAGCGAAAGTGTCAAAGGCCTTGCTCAAATCTGCTAGGAATGCGAATGTTGGGGTCGTCTTCTTAGAAAGTCTTTCGTATAGTAGGGTGTTCAATGTTATTATATGGTCTTGAGTGCCTCTGCACGCTTGGAAGGCTGCTTGTGCGTGTGGTATTATTTTCTTTGATTTGGCCCAGCTATTAACCCGTTTAGCAATGAGGGCCATATAAATCTTTGCTGCAGCTGAGACCAAGCTCATCGGTCTATAACTATTAGGGTCATTTCGTTTTCTCTTTTTGTATATAGGGTAAATAATTTACTGTTCTTCATGAAGAAGGAAATGAGTGAGACGCGAGAATATGGTTCAAGAGTTTGAGAAGCTCCTTGTTGAGTCCTGAGTGTTGAGCTTTAAATAAGTCTGCTGGGAGGAAGTCCATTTCACACGCCTTGTTTGTTTTGAGTGACCTCACCACCTCGTCTAGTTCCATCCTAGAAAATGGGGCGGTAAAAAATGCCTCGTTCTCCTGTTGGAGGTTCGTATTAAGGTTAGCTGGTAGGTAAATTTGCTTAAGCTTCCTGAGGTAATTTCTCGTTTTGTTAAAATTTAATACGGCGACAGGTGTATAAATTTTACTAAAATGATCTTCCCAGTGTGATTTAAGTATTGTGTTGGCTGCAGCAGCCCCCATTCTTCTTATTTTGCTTATCAGTTATTAAAATTTTTTAGGTGACACTGCTGTATCAAGCTCACCATGCCATTCATAGAAATATTTTTTTCTCGCTATCTGGCATTCTGTTTGAAACAAGTTGTTCTTGGTTATCATCGCCTGCTCAATGGGGTTTTTTAAGAAAAAATATATTGAAGCTCTGTGTCATGACGGAATTTATACCTGAGTATGGTTTGCTAGAGATTTTTCACAGACCGAAGTCTAGCCGTCTACTCAGTCGTCCTTGTTGAGTGGCCAGGTTCTATATAGGACTAAAAATGGATTCTTGGTCCAGGTAAGATTGCCAATGATTTTGTAATTTTGATAAAACATATTTAGTCAAGCATACATATTCTTTTGCATGATTTGGCCTAGCTATGACCCTAAATAGTCTACCCCCCGTGTTTGCCTGTGCATGCTAATTAAAAAATGAACGGAATTTGGGTTTTACTTAGATGAGGTCTTTTGTTGTGACACAGCTGGAAAACTTGTCTGGAGATGGTTCGAATTCACTTGGCACTTCTTCTGGTGTGTGAATGTCCACAATATTCATTGAAGTCCTTGATCAGCAGTACAGCAAGAAGCTTGGTCTGTAAGACTTATCCAGAGATGGTTTGAGTACACTTGGCACTTCTTCTGGTGTGTGAATGTCCACAATTTTTATCAAAGTCCTTTTTTCACTCTGCTCTGCACTTCTCCTTCTTTCACTGCTGCCAACTACATGCCAAATTTCCTTGGATCCATTTTTCTCCACTGCGACTCGGCTCTTTAATTTCAACCTCTCCCTTTCTTTCCTTCTGAGATTCTCCTCTTTTTCTTCTTTGCAAGTCTATATCTTTTCTTTTTTTCGTGCCCTTTCTCCTTCGGCATTGGTCCTTTCCATCCTAGGATCCAATTTTATTTGTCGGACCACTTTTTAGGGCCTCTTTGCATGCCCTTGGAGTTCATGACTTTTTTCCCTTCAGCTGTACGTGTCCCTGAAAACCTTATAACCTTTTTCCCAATTTCGTTTTTATTCTTTCTTTTCCAGATTTGGACGCTTTATGAGTCCTTCAGGATCCTTGAAATGGAGTAAGTGTTTTATAATCATTTTATAGATTTTATTTGAAGTTGCCTCCTATTGTTGGAACTCCTAATTGTTTGTTTTATTGCTCTCTAATTGCATGCAGGAATATTCTTGTGAAAGGAAGGTCAGCAGGTAAGTAGTTTATATTTTTAGAATTCTTATTTTAAGTAAGTTAATTTTTAATTTATTTTAAATGTTTTAATGTTTCCAATTCGTTTTTTATCTTTTATCAAAATTTTTATTCATGATTTGAGTTTTTGTGAACATTTTCGTGCACCTCTGTATTTATTCGTATACTTTTTTAATAGCCCTCGCCTTTTCTCGATTTTCAAGATGGCTGCCACGCTGCTCCATGTGGTTCCCGAATTTAGGTAATTGACCATCATTTTTACATCTAAATTTTATGTATTTTAATTGTCTAACGTTTTTTTGTTTGTTTTCAGTGGTTAAGAAGGTCTATGTCAACCACCCAGGTGACATCTGTAATCTTGTTTTGCTTTTTGACATGTATTGTCAAACCAGGGAGCGTTTGTTTTCCTTGCATTGTAATAGGGTTGGATTGTGATCTGTTGATCCTTAGAATCCTTATAGAAAAAAGGATTCTTCTGATATTGGATTCCAGTTCTTCTTATCTAGCATGTATGGGTAATTGCCTATAACGGTTATCGGAGAGGATAATGGTAAGGTTTGTTGAGAGTTGGGCGGTAAAAGAAAATTTGAGGCGTGGGTATGATACTTTAGTCCTTGTATCCTCAGCTTCGAGTCCTCTTACCCCGTAGGTCAGTATTAAAGGGAAGTGATCCGAGGAGGTCATTGTGTGGATTTTAAAATTCGTAATGTTATTTATAACTGATCTGTTGACAGCGATGTAATCAATTACCTTAGAGGAGATGATGTGGAAGGTTGTGGTGAACTGCGAGAAATATTCTATAAGCCATGTTTCTGACAGGAAAGCGGAAAGCGATGTCTGCCTCCATTATTAATGCAAATGCCTCAGGGTCATTTAGTGTGGAGTTAAGGCCTGTCACATGCCAAGCAAAAAATCTGAGCTCCTTTTGGTTAGGGATCCTGTTGTGTATTCGGATATCTCGATGTTCTGGGTTGTTGATGTATAGTGTGGCGTCGGGATGCAGGTAGTGTTAATGGGCTACTAGATGTTCGCGGTGGTGACACGGTCAGGAGTCCGTTGTCATCGCTTCTCTCAATTCAATCTTGTGAGACAGAATCGAATGTCAATATCTGTTCGTTTAATTTCGGTGAGGTTGTTTGTCGTCTGGGGTTTGAGTGGGTTGATTAATGGGTTTTAGTATGAGTCGAGGTTCGGTTGGGTAATTCAATTGAGTTGGGGAAGGTCCTATGGTTGTTAGAGTTTGTGGTGTGCGTAGTCATTAGGTTTTGCGTGTCCCAGAACGGAGTTAAATGTATACTTTCGGACATGAGGTGGACTGTATATTTAGTATTGTTCACCCATAACACGCCCTCATTCTTATTCGGGTTTATGCCTTGACTTCGTAAGTGGTGAAAGTGGGGCATCAGTATCCCGCGCTTTGTGATAGTTGCTCGTGCGTAGCTTCCGGAAGTGCCTGGTTGGCTGGCATCCCTACCAGGAAGTTCCACGCTATTTCAAGATTCTCCCTTAGGAAAAGGTTTAACAAGGTATTCCAGGTGGGGTCAGAGAGACTTATTTCTAAATTACATCATTTGTGGGCTTATCCTTCCCGATCATACCTCCTTACACTCCTAGGTCAGTTATATCCCTCCAAGGAAGACCCCTAATTGCCACAAAAGTGTCCTACCATCGTAAGTGCCGGCTTCAACTCTCCTTCTTCCTGACACCTGAACATATCCTCTCACAGCTCTGTCCTGCTATAGTCACACTGATTATCCACAACTTCTGCTCTGGTCCACTATTCCCTTACGGCTCCGTGCTTTTTTACTCCAACTCCTCTCTTTCTACTTCTTCGACTCACTTTGTACGACTACCTCGGTCCAGGACGCCCAGTTACGGTAGTGCATACTACATACGTTCGCGATTTTATCTACAATTTAAGTATACAGTTTTGTTATTAAACTTTAGTGATTTTAATCTACAAACTGACACAGAATTTCATTAAAAGCATTCTAACAACACAAATAATTTACTTAACTTGATACTTAGAACAATTTTTTTATAAGCTAAGAATAAACCATGTTACATTGCATATTATTTTGGAATAGGCCTATTTAATGTATACTTGTAAATTATCAAAAATCAGCTAACCAGTTACCATGTACATGGTTTTCCAGCTCAATTGTGCTTTGTTTAAAAATACATTCACTGTTTTTGGGCTTGCATCAGTGAGAGTGCTAAAATGAAATGGACCAAAACTTTTGTGGTCCATGCCATGCCATTTTGTACATGTATAGGGGCACTAATGGGTAAGTTGGATCACCTGATAAAGACCTAGCATTATAGATCAAAAGATGGTAAGAGTGAATAAAATCTCTATTATAAATTTTCACCATCATGTTAATTAGTTGTGCACAGTAAACGAAAAATATTTTTTGGATGAAACACAAGTGAAAAACATGTCGATGTTTCATGTAAAATAGATTTTAAAAAAAGTTAAAAATGGATTTCAAGATTTTCATAAATACAGGGCTGGCTTAATTAACCCATTTTTAGGCGCATATAAGTTTTTAGCCTATGCGTTTCTATTTTATTTATAATTTTAACTCAGATTGAGATAACGTGGTGCACCTTTGTGACATCTAACACGTGTCTTTTTACAATTGTGTGCCAAATTGTGTTACCAAAGCCACACAGTGATATGTTGATTATTTACCCAGTAATTAGCGCACAAAGGTGAAGAGGTACAGAATTTCGTCTATTGGACTAATATAATTTGGGTCTCGCAAGTATTTTTTTCATTCTTGCCAGTGAATATTCGAACTGTTAGTGAATATATTTGATAATTTATATAGTTTTTCGTAAATGTCCAAATGTTTAATTAAATTTTCCCTGCTGACTGCATTTAATGCTGACCTTTATTTAATTCTTAAAAATAAAAATTATTATACAAAATCGTTTCTCAAATAGTTGGGTGGTAAGGAAATGCAAGAAAAACTAATTTTTAACGAAGCGTCGACAATAAAATGATAGTATTGACTGATTTTTAATATGCCAGACCGCTTTATCGCATTGGAAAACTGGACGCGCCTAATAGAGGGTTAAGGGTACTATAATATAATATCACTTTTGTAATATCTAAGGAATCGGAAAACAAGGAATATGTATTGATTTTCCATGACTCACAAACTGGTTTCCTACTTTTTATAAAATTTTCCCTTGCCTTTTTTTCCTTGCCCATACAGTCCTATGAGAAAAAAACAAAAAATTATATATCTTCTAAAAGCAGGGTTTAGCCAAAAATTAATGGGAAATACACATGCATGTAGTATTGTAGGCCAGGTGTCAGCATCCTGCGGCTCTCTTGAAGTCAAGTTGTGGCTCTTATATAATAAACCATAATACACCATAGTACAAAATGTGGCTCTTTAAAAACTGAGAAATTTTGTAAATTATCACTTTTGGCTGTTCCGTCTCAAAAGATTGCCGACTTTTGTTGTAGGCCAATAAGTACTTAGACACGGCATTAAGAAAATTAAGGAAAAAGCTTAAGAAAAGCTATAGGCAGTGTAGCAAATCCAAATACTAATTACTAGATCCAAGACTCTGACAGAAGCTGAGTCTCAACCGATCCTTACAATCCGTAACAGGATAAAAACCTTTAATAGAATTTACAAAAATATCAATACTAATATCTAAGCACGCAGCCTTTTTGTCGTTGCCAATCCCCTTCACACTGAAAAAGTTTATATTTCAAATCAGAACCGACCAGTCCTCAATACTCACGAAACATGGCATCCTCAAGTTTTTGAAAGTACTAGTATGTCCACTCTGCGACACCGGTAATACAAGCTGGCATCATCTTGTCTTTCAATGTAATCACTTCTTAGTGGTCATCACAAGAGGGTAATCGCCTAATATCCCGACTTCGAATAGAGACAAATTCCTGATAAAAATTCTTAAGGAAGAACAGATTCTGCAGCTCTGGCTTCTGTTTAGACTAGCCTATATGGCAGCCCGCAAACAAAATGAAGTCATATCAACGATTCTAAATACACTAATTGTAATTACAAGTTTAAACCTATGCAGGATTATGAAAGAAATGATAGCCACCTTTAAAACAAAGCAAAAACAAAGAAGAATCAGAAAAAAAAAACAGTAGGTAAGTTCACTCTGTTAGCTATAAGGTCAGTAAACCACGATTATCTTACTAATCTCTCACACTCACTAACACAACTTACAAAAATGGCTACACAAGATCTTTTTAAAATTATTTATGATCAGGTAGGCTGAGACCTACACGATTTAATACAAGTGGTAACGTCACAAGTTTCTCCTCCTTTAAATGGCTGTTACGATTTGTAAACAGTTTTAATTTTGTTGAAATCTTCCATAATTACCAATTTATGTTTCAATGAATTAACAATACGTTCCATACTATTATATTACGTAACAATTTGCTAGTAAACAGAGTTTACAAAATACAAGGATTAAAACAGTGTTTTCCTGGTCACAAGTCTTAACACTCCATTTATATTTTTTTGGACCATTTGACCACAATCAAATGTGATGATAAGGCACAATTTATTAACTCAGGACCAATATCTCTGTTCTATAAAAAAAATAATTTTGTATATCAATTTGTTAACAAGTTGAGAGCACTGTAGTTTAAAAAATTCTTGCAAATGGTCACAAGTGGTAACATGGGCAGACCCATATAGTTACCTTATTGGACTTGGAAATGCTTTGCGATTAGGTGAAACCATGTGAGGCTGTGCAAGTTACAAAAAGGCCGATATAGGCTGTGGAAATATAAAATACTCTGTTTTTTGTACAAGTGTATGTCTGCTCAGTTCTAAAATGAAAGATTTAAGTGGAAAGGTTTTTTAAATGTAAAGTATAGCTGACATGAGTTAGTATGGTTGTTGAAATCTTTATATAATCTATTTACAACAACGATAGTTGGTAGACCGTGCAAGGACTTGTTCTGGAGGTTGTTGTTAGCATGTTAGTTAAGGTATGTGTTACTTACATTGATTGTTATTTATTCTATCCGTTATCTTCTTGCTTCGTTTTTTTTAATTAAATTTATATATTCGTTTCATATATTGTAGAATTGGGTAACCGAGAGAACCTACAGTGCTTTCTCAGTCTTTCCCCCCCGTGACAAAACGGATTAAAAATAGGGATGTGAAAAAAAAAGGTTTATAAACTCGCCATTTAGCGTAGAAACCGCGGCGGTTATGACACCTCTATCGCGTCCCCCTATCCCTTTGTGAAGCCGGCTGTCGAGCCGGCGATGGTTGGTAAGCCGATGGGCTTTACAAAGGGAATAGGAGTCTTGTGAAGTTAAGCCGGCTGGCCATCCGAACGTGTAAGGCTTATGCTTACACGTTTGGGACGGCTTTATTGATGCCGTAGGTTTTCTGAGCTCGTTTTGTAAGCCGTGAATCGTGACCAAAGACACAACAGTAAACTTATGCACTTTAATATAATAGGATTTTTTTTTTGGGTTTACTTACACGATTCTTTAGGTTGCTTGTAGATAATTATTGCTTGTAAGTTAATGATTCAGGCCAGTTGATGATGTTAGGGACGTTTCTTCATGATGTGCTTTTGCTGCAATGCTTGCTAATCTATAAATGAGCCAGATTTCAGGTATATTAATATTAATTAAGATATTAGTTAGTATGTGATCATGTGGGTTAATTGGGTACGTGAAAGGGAATGATTTTGTTCTTGTGTTAATTAATGAAGGATGATTATATAATGCCATGTTAGTGCTTGTAGTCTGCAAAGTGGGCAATCCAGATTTTTTTTTAAAATAATCTTATAGTTGGGCCTTGGCCGCCATATTTGCGATTCTATAGATCAAGAAGATTTCTGGTATTTTAATATTTGATAGTATGTTTATTAAAAATTGCTCAGGGTCGTTGTCATGAAATGTGATATGGGGGACTTTATCCTTGTGGTTATCAGTGATGGTTCTTGGCATCTATTTATTTTACAAAAGGGGCATTCAAGATCAGGGGATATGTATAGGAGACCATTTTTGGTTAGTAATGAGAGATCATTCATCCTGAGTTTTAAGATGAACTTCTTAATGCAAAATGGGATGTTGAAGGAAAAGTAAGGTTGGAGTGTATAAGGGTGGGTATTGAATTTTTTGAAGGGTCTATTGAAATTGGATATTTTCGTTTGGTAGTCTAAACATGCAGCTATTTGCAATTTTGCAATAGTGTTTTTCATGGATAAGTGGACCCATTCTAGGGGATATGAGGATAGGGGGGTCTGGTCATTATGTAGATGGTGTTTATTGATTTGGAGGAGGAACTAATAAAGGATATTGTGTTTGTTTGGTTCAGCATTCAGCCAATACAGAAAAAGTGATTGGCTGAAAGAAGGGTTGGGGGATTTAATCGTTCTCAGCAAATATTTGAATGTATGAGATATTAGCGTGGTGTTGATAGGTTGTGTATTGAGTTC
>JAQGCC010004598.1:0-12887 GCA_034698905.1 Xestoiulus laeticollis | reverse complement strand
TTTCTCGTTTGCCACAGTCGTCTGGTTTTCGTACAACTTGTTTCCCATTTTCGCGCAGTGTGAACGCAGCTTTAGAGAGCGATGTTTTCCAAACTAGCAATTTTTAACAAGCACTTTCCACGCTTCAATTTATATTAAATAGCGTTTTTCAAGACACACAAGAATCAGGCATTCTTGCGGAGAACTTCATAGCAATCAAGCATCATACTGAAAACAAAGTCTAGACAAATTTACAGTTTGGTATGTCAAAGAGTGATGTTTTCCACACGGGAATGTATTGAATTAGGGTTTGACATTGATAAATTTTAGCTCAAGGAACTAACTAAGGTTCTTCAGCCAAAATATTTCTCTGAAATATTCAGTACAATGGAATTAGTTTATAACGATCAATAAAGGACCTAAGAAATCAGATCATTACATCAGGATTGATGAAAAAACTAAAACGTACATGTAATAACAATAGTGTAATTATAAACAAAAGTTTATAATTGATTTAAATGTATTTATTACTGTTTTGACTGAAACAATAATCGTACAGAATACAGTTTGGTAGAGATATATTTTCTGGAAATTTAAAATAAATTTAAAACTTTTTTTTATAAAAAATAATGAAACCGCTTATTTAAATCTGTAAAAGTAGGCTATAAATCTTGTATAACAATATTGAGAAAGCAATTATTCAATAATAAATATAAATTTTAAAATTGAAACAAATATCAGCAGTGAAATATTTAAATGTTATTATGAAATTTGACATAAATTTAATACAAAATATACGAGCATTTTTTGCTTTTAGAAAGTAAAGGTTTCGTTATGCACAAAAAAGTTGGGTTAAATTAAAACCAATATTGAGTGCTATATGGACATACCAACATTAGGTTAATATTGGAATGAATTTAAGTGTAACAAATAAATGAGGTTGTTATTATTAAATTGTTTAACAGAAACTACGTGGATGAGGATGAGACCACACGTGATAATTTCATATCGTTTTTCTATATTCGATATTAAAAACATAAAGCAATTAAGCAATAGCACACTAGATGAAATATACCGTCTAAAATTATGAATTTTGATATTCTAGATTTAAACATTATCTCGATTTAAAATTAACGGAGCTTATTAGTAAACAATAAATTATTAAGGTGGATCCAGAAGTTGATATCTGCCATGCTAAAATTTAAAAAAAAAGTGTCCTCAACATTATTATTTTTCCACATGCAGTATCTTATAAACCTAAAAATGGTTTATTTCTTTGTTTTATTCTCAAAAAACAAGAAAAAATTGTAGTTAATGTAAATATACGTGTATGCCTGACCTCCATCAACTTTAATAATAACATTTACAGGGCCTTTAGGGACTTGTAGGAAAAAAAATACGAGGTTCTAATAAGATGTTAATGTTAATGAAAGATTGAACGTGAATGTTTTACCTATATCTGAAATAAAGAAAAGGGAAATTGGGTTGGAATCTCAATATGACTTTTTGTGTGGTAATTTTGATATGAATATGCTCTAGTATCAAAACAAGTAATTAAAAAATGCCTAGATATGGTATGGTATCATGGACCAACACAATGAACTTAACGTGGCATAAACTTATAAATAGTTGAACGTTGAAAGTTTGATTTTGAATTACAGTTCATATTTACTTTAAAAAAATAACCGGCCCGAGACAAATGTTATCAGAAAAAAAAAAATAACTTAAAACAAAGCTCTTTTTCTTATAAATTTCTTTTATTTCTTTATAGTGAGTTGATACATGTATACATAAATTACAACAGTCACAGCTATAAATCATAAAAATAAAGTAGCCTCTACATGTACTCCAAAAAGAATACTGTCATCTACAGAATATATAAATCGTTCTTATTTCATCCACTTTCTAATAGAAAAATTTATTATTTTTCATTTTCTATGGTCTGCTACACGCATCAATTACTACGAGTAATACGTGTTTAAAACTTTACCACTTGAAGCCTTGTTGATGTTAAGAGTAACTTTCAAGAAAACTTTTAATAAAAGCCAAAAAACAGCATTTGCAGTCTAAGCACGATTGGTCAGAAAATATAGCAAAAGCTTGAGATAAGCTTAAATAAGCTTAAGAAGGCTTATTTATAAAGCCATCTTCAAAGCCAGCTTCAAAGCACTTCTGACAGTCATCATTAAGTTTGTTAGATAAGCTTTCTAACACGCGAACTTCTTCTGACTCTATATCCATATTATCTAAGTTTCTGAATCTTTTTAGTTTTTTGTTATATAAATGTGCCATTGAAGTAAAGATATTGCCAGAATTTTGTGAACACAATCGAGCCCTTGTTATCATTTCCACTAGTCTATAGGTCGAATTCGTGTCAAGCCATTAAAATAATATAAAGGCACTGAGGTCATTGCAGCAAATAAATGATGACAAGAAACAACCACAATGTGATTATAAGCGTATGGCTCATAATAACATGATGGTAATTACTGATAGAGCCCACATATAAACACATAAGGAAATGTGTTTTTGGCAAAAAAGCTGTTGCCAAAATGTAATAGCCTACATATAGTGTAGTTTACTGTATAGTTATAGCTGTTTGTTATGGTTTGAAAGCTGCTGCAGTGCTGGTGAACAACACACGATTATGAAAGCGGTCAATGATACATGATGTTTAATCCTCTGACGCCCATTTTGGGGTCTATGTGACTCGAAGAGTTTAAAATCTTCAAAATGTTGATTTCAATCCCTTGGTTTTCTTTGAAATTTCGGATAGTTATCAGATTGAACTTTATAGTTAACCTTGAAATTTTAAATTTAATGAGTGGCTACTAAAGTTGCACACCACTGAAGTTAATGAAATATCAATAAACCGAATCTAGTGAATTGCAAAATGGGGCATTGTTAATGTTTCTCAGCAAATTCAAACAATATCCTATAAAAAAACTGGTTTCATGCGTTCATTAAGGTATGGCATTTTAAGGGTATATACATATACCTATAGTTTACATGCATTTCGTTCACACGCTTTGTAACGTACGGTACAATTTGCAAGCATAAATATTTAATGGTGTTTAAAGGTTGCTATTAAATGCATGCGGCTGATTTTATAGGACACAATGACTATGTATTATGCATGGATCATAAAAAATTGATGAGTTTTATACACATACACTGTATGTTCCCGCCTTACGCTTATGCCATTTTAAACCGTGGCAGGAATTGCTGAAATGGCTTTGCAAGCCCCATTATATAACCATTTTTGATAGCTTTTTTGATGTCAAATATGTGATAGGACATCACATTCACAAGTCATTTTAGGTCTGAGTATAACAGCTGTCACAGTTTAATAGTGTCCGTTTCCTCATCATTAACTTCTGGATAGCATAAAGCTGAACCAACATTTTATAGAAAATCAAACCTATATTTTAAGTATTATTGTGAACCATTTCATTTTTATGAAAATGATAAAGTGCAAATCCACCCTTGAAGAATGACAAATTTGGAAATGCAAAACCATGAATCCTTCTAAACAACTAATCTTTTTATTTCCAGCAAGCTAAATCCCATCATTCAAAAGAGGAAAAACATAAAAACCAAAATTCTAGCCATTCATTTTGACAATAATTTACATAATATTTAGATTTTCCGAATTTAAAGCAATTCCAGTTTTAATATTTATTTAACAAATAGTTTTAGATAACAATATAAAAAGCAATTCATGATTTATAATTAATTGGTCAATGAAATTAATTTAAACCATGAAATATTTCAGTTCTTCACTTAGACATCAATTGAGCATTATTTCAAATTTTCAAAAATTTATGCACAACGTATGCATAATGAGCACCTTTCATAAATTGGTCTAGTGCATACATGTATGTTTTTCTTCATAAAATTCTCTGTATAGTGATCACATGTACACATTTACTGAATTTGACCAGACTTTGGCCATACTTTTTCTTACTGCTTTAATGGAATGAGTTCTATATTTATATTTTTCATAAAAAAGGTTCTACGAGAATATCTGCAAAAATGATTTTTCAAACACAATTGACAATGCCTGCAGTCAAAAAAGTTTTGCCGTGCTATCTTATCATACAGGGTAAAAAGAAGTCTTCATTTATATCTTGATCCTATTTTCATAATAAATAATTTCATTGTACATTGGTGAAAAGTTTGTTATAAACTTGGCCTAAAGCCTTCATGGTATGTGAACTTGGTATACAATGCCTCATATATTATTAAATTTACATTTTTTTCTGACAAACCATGCATATAATCCTTTGTATGAATAATGCATATAGGTACTGTAACTGCATGCTATACAGTTGGCGCATAGCAACTTTTGCTTCGAATATATTAAAAGTCACGATGGTTAGGCCATAGGCCTACTATAAGATTCAAGAAAGGTGAATTAATGTGGAAGACTTTGAGATAAAAGCAAATATCATGACCAGATTTTATAAATATTCAGACAGTCCAAAAATAGTTTTATTCTTATGAGTGATAAAGAATAGTGTATAACAGTACAACCTGTTTTATTATTAAAAGTTTCTGTAAGTGCTTTATTTTTTTATAGTGCTTTAGTATCAGAAGTGTTTTAGTTTGTTTTATTAATGTTAATATATATTTGAATATTTCACATTTAGTGCATGCTTTCTCTTAGATTTAAAGTTGGGCTGTTCATTAAATTTAGCTCACTTAAGCACATACTCAACATGAGAAAGCTTTAGGAAGATGAAAAAAACGCGATTTCCATAACTACAATCTTGATCCAATTATTCGTGACTAGTGTGAATATTACTGTCATTTGTCTAAAATTTAATATTCAAATATGAATTTGCCAAAGCAAGCATCGCATACAGAATGAAGTACTTAAATTATTTTTTTACTACGAACTTGCATGTCGAAGCCATTTCATATGACTAAAATTCTTTACATTTACAATTTAATCATATCCACAGAAACCATGATTAATTGTATAAATTTTTTCTCAAATTACGATATGAATGCTACACACAAAATAAAAAAAACATGACATTTTTCTGGTCGTATTTGCATTACAATGTCTGTTTCATCATAATTGATGTGGTTATTGTGGAAATATGTCTGTAAAGTTTATAATTTTAAAGGGTCTGGTAAACTTTACAGACATATTTCCATGAAATGAAATATACATACATGTATACATAAACAAAAAATTCAAACAAATAATTTAGAAAAAAGGCTTATTCTGCTATTCAACCCTCTTAAGAAATTGTCGTATAGGCTAACTTAAGAATTTTGCATACGCGTTCATTGAAGAAGCTAAGTCACAGTGAAAGTCTCTCTTGGGTGCCTCGTCGACAAATTTATATACTAAATCTTCAAAAGTGCATACATGCCGATTGTAATATTCCGATATTTTTCATTTCAAGCAAAGCGGAATGAATAAATTGTAAGACACTTGATCATGGGCACAATAGCTTTCCTCCATGGATGCCTTTACAATAAAGTGTTCATTGATGTGGTAAATTCGCAACGGAAATAATATTTTCTGAGTGAAAGGAATAAAGACAATTGACATAATCATATTAAAATGTAATATGCAATTATTTGTTTGGAGTATGTCGTCATACACATTTGATTATGGAAACCATAGAGCTAAATAAATCTTTTATCATTCCCCACAATTGTGCTTCCATACAGAAATGAATGTCGCAAAATTAATCTTTTTTTTAAATGAGGACAAACTATGGTGTTTGTAATTCTAAATATATCATCTAGGATAGGACTATGGTATAAGTAATAATGATTAACATGTATACACCTCTCGGGAGAAATTAAAAATAATAGTAAATTTTCGTAAAATGTGCTACATGTATATTATTAAAACGAATGCAAATTGCAATAAATGGTAAAAATAATGAATTTTGAATTATTTAATACAATTGGAAGGACAAATGCAATTTTCGAATATTTTATAAAGTTATGAAATTTACACATGTATTTTGAGTAATTTTCCCTGTAGAACGTTGCGTTGTAACACCTGTCATGACAATAAATACACATGAAGGCTATATACTGTATGTAACAGAAACAATAATATAAGCTATATGTCATCCGTTATATTAATAAAACACATTATTTATGTGAATGTGTAATGGGTTTTCAAAGTATAAAAGTGTCCCGAGACCTAAAAAGTCTTAGAACTGCTGCTCTAGTGTAATCCTAAAAACGCGAACTTATATTTATCCAGTAGTTATTTATTCTCGAATCGATGTAATGGGCCTATAAATCACAATTGTACTGTTATTTTTGAACGGCACTGGATATGCATAAAAATACCTGAAAAAATTACACGACATTTCAATTTCATTAGATTAGAATAGGAAAGGTTTTCCTTGTTAAAAGGTTTTCAGCAATTTCAAGAGCAGTCTGTGAATTCATATAAAAGGAATGGGTCAGAGTGAAAGCTACTCCAAACTTCATAGGTATAGAACTAAAGTTCGTTTAAGGTCCTTATGTTCAATGGAAAGTTCAAACAGTTTAGTAAACACTGTTAATTGTAGGTTGCACATGCTAATCACTATTATTCATCTTATGCTTAGCAAATCTCAAGTCATTCATCATGAATTATCACAGTGCTATTTCTCCTTCGCTGTGGGTTTAATTATTTCTGAATGCATACATTTATACCAAAAGTAAACTCATTGTCAAAGCCAATTGAGCAGAAAATGAAATTAGGAAAAAACGCGTAACATCAATCGAAATAAATGTACGCATGTGTAATCAAATCTCTTGTTATGTTATGGAATAATTAACTTGACGTTTAACAAAGTATATAATTTAATTGATTGATGTGAAATACAGGGACACAACGTAAGCAATCCTGCACTTAATCTTCACACATACCCTCGACTACAAACATTCAAATTAAGCTTATTAACACGTATTCAATTTGACAGATCATATTTTTCATGTCATCATTACATTTCAATTCAGAAACTGTGAAACAAGATGTGCACAGCAGATAGGTCTTAGTCTTAAGACTAAGACTTACATGTTTTTTTGTAAAACAACACTTTTTTAGAAAAGTCTATGAATTAAAATTTTATTTTTAAAATGTATAGATTTGATTTACTCCATCTTCAAGCCACTTTTATCATAGAAGAAATAAACGGCGAGATTTATGTAAAATAACTTAATTGAATTTCCAGCACAAGGTTTCGTATTCCTTGTTAGGTCACTTTAGAATAAACCAACTTTAATGTGTGAAAAACATGCAGATTTTTTATTTACATAAACTGATATTAAATAGTTTTAAAAAAAAAAGGGAATCCCTATTTCTATCGATGTTAAAATTGGAGAAATATGCCATTTCGGGACTCCTTGTGTGAACCTTGAGTGAATTAACATATATACTATTAAACTGAATATAGCAGACACTTTCTCGACTTTTGAAGTTATTTAACAGCGTGTCACACAAAAGTTACTAAAATTGTATAACTTAAAGACATTTTTTATAATTTTTACCAAAAGCTCATTATGCAAATCTGTAAACCTTCGCATAAACTTAGATTTATTCAAAGTTGAATTTATAGGAGATTGCTTTTCCTATCTTAATCCTATTAACAAATCAAATTTATTTTACCCATCGTTAACAACAGTTAAAATTGCATATATGCGTGACTTTTAATTCTCAATTTCCCATTAATCATTATCAATGGGGTAATTAGTAAGTTTATATTAAGAGTTTTACACTGCCATGATGACAATTTTGAACATCTTTTCCAATTTAATAAATAAAAAAATGCATATTTACTGTAGTTTCTGCTAACAATATCACAATTGCAAAATAGCACATAATTGGGCAACTTAACAACCTTAATATATGAACAACATAAGGTCTAGTCTATATTAATTATTATACAATAACTTTTGTGTTTTTATGAATGCCATATATTATATAACCACAATCGTATACAATGTAATGTATGCGATTTATCATCTCTACAATGTACTAGTTTGATGGAAAACTCGCATATGTAACTTGATGTAAGAAAAGTTATTTTGATGCAATTCCAGATGAAGAAGAATAATTAATCATAGTGCCTCTCTAATTTATAACGCACGGAATTTATTTCAATGAACTTCTTTTGTTGCATGGCATTAACGTTCAAATAAAGGGGGGAAAACACGAAGAATATAATGTTAGTCAAGACTTCACCAATCACTCAACATTGCTAAAAATATTTCTGAAAACTCTTGAGGAGATAATTTAGAATCTTACTTTAATATTTAAAGTTGTTATACTTTATGTCTACAAACATATAAAAACTGCACATGTATAAATTATATTTTTTTTTAAATATTCAAGAAGTGACATATCGGTATTATAACAGAATTGCAAACACGTCTAAGAAGCCTGCGATAACAGATTTACGATATAAGTTGGTGATTAATTGTGAAATGCCATATTGCATAACTCTTAAAACTTGAAAAAAAAGCAAACTTTCTGGAGCTGCGAGGATATTGGCAAAAATATTGTGCTAACAAACATTTGACACTTTCATGGATTGGGCATAGAGCTCTCAAGATTTTCAATTTTGAAATATTTCATTGGAATGTCCCCTTCTATTTCACGCTTGGACAACTGTTTAAAATTGCACATTGCTAAACCGCAAATTCCACAAAAAACATCTTTTTCGGCAAGAAAATTGAATGTCACCATATATTGCATCTCCTTAAAAATGCCCATTTATGATGATAGATGCGATATTAAAATATCTTCTTTTCATATCATCCTAAATATACGAAGTTGAAGTCAGTTTTTCGCATTTATTAAATTCCCGGGTGAACTTTGATAATTTCAATAGCGAAATCCACACACTGATATGGACCTGAAATATTGAAATTCTCTAAAAGAAGAAAAGAGCATGTCTCTCAATCTACCAAAAAAAATTTGAAAAAGGATCTTCAATCTTAAATTGCATCAGTATTCCAATCATTTGAAACTCAACTTCTATTGAAAAAAGTTTACTATTAAAGACTTTTTCATATGGGAATTGCATATCAAAATACAATGCAAGTATATATTGGCATAGTGATAAAAAAAAAATATAAATTAAGGCACGAGAACTTCCTAAAATAATTTCGTTTAGCTGATGACTATATATGGTTTCTAAATCCAATAAAGACGTTATAATTATTAGATAACATAATTCAATTTTTGCTTTCTTAGGCCATTTTAACTAGTTAAGATACAACATTTCCACACAGATTTATCAAGAAATCCTTATTCAGTTATAGCTTGAACTATGCTTTTCAATTAACCACAGCATAATTTTTAATAAGTACATAATCTATTAATTAACTACAACCGTACAAGACTAAGCCTGGAGGTCAATTTTACTTTGACGTACTCTAAAAAAGTGATTTTAACCACAACGAACATCATGTAGAGCATAACGAGCAATACGTTATACATGTGCATGAACATAAAAGTTATTGTATGTACAGTACTTAAAATCGTCGTATTTGCATAATTAATGCCATATCTCAATTACTGAAAATTACAATGCCTTCTAGACATTACATAAGTCTGACAATATTGATCTCCCACTACAATACAATATTAATATACATGTAGTTTCCATCTTTTGTATATTACATGTATATATTGGGTTTTCCTCGCAATGAACAATACCTGAGAGTAAAATTTATAAGACTATTTCAAAATTGGCAAACATATCTACTAGAGTGAATACCTATTGGAATAACAACAAGCAACGTTTTATAAAATTGGAAAGCAAGGAATATTTAAATAAATGTATGTTAATCTTTAATTTACACCAAAAATAAGTATAATTTTATTCCTATCGGAAATGGACTATAGCAGTCATGGCAACATTTCCTAAAAGGCTAAAACATCATAAATAAACTTGACATAGGCTACATGTACGTGGGCAATTATGGAAATGGCATCTTGAAGAGCATGAAACTGCATCACAAAATACTCGACACATTTTATGGACTCGAACTTGTAATCCTAACATTTTTTTTCAATAAACTTGCTACATGTACATGCATTGGAAAAACGAATATACACTCTATATCCAATCTCAACAGGACTTTAGCCAACTTTTATAATAACCCAGTTTCCAAACTCAACGTAAAGAAAAATCCGTGATTTTTGGCTTTAGAAAATAAACTAAAACAAATAGCTTTACATAAACTGGTATGCACATGGCATTCCTGGATAATGTTCACAGAAAATTACACGCTCTGTATACGTTATAACATCAGTTCTGGGATCAACTCCAAGGATATGGATTTTAAAGACAAACCAAGAATCTTCATTCAAGAAATGATAGGAATTTGTGTTATTTGTGGAAACGGTATTGAAAGCAACCAATTTTGGAAAAAAAATTAATTAACACGAAATTGCACATACTAGTACATATACATGTACATGTACATTAAATGTACATGCACTTTAGTTGGAATCGCCATGTACATTAAATTTAGATCTAATGTAAATATTCTATCACATTTTAAATGTGAAATACTGTAATTTAAATGTCAAAAGAATGCTTTCATCACAATTTTTTTATGCTTTAAATACATGCACTTTTAAATATCATGTGTAGGCTATACAATGTAATATACCTATACAATGTTGTACTGCCAATTCGTGAAATTTTAATAAAAATTTCTGTTTCTGACATTATGTTAGAAAATGTCAACATTAACACATGTTTACACAGGTCGTAAAATACTTACAGTACATGTATTTACCCTCACTTATACTTCAATCTAACTTTGGGTTAATGTTAAATCAGCGGCCCGCAGGCCATTTATGGTCTACCTTTCTATCCCTTGCAAGCACCAAAAATTTGTAGCCCTATTTTTATATTTAGAATTTATGAAGGCAACTATACATTATACATGCAGTGTACATACAGTACATGCATGTAAGAGTATGTGTGGTGCACGGTTAACTTTGAACTTCAAAATTCCTTCTATTTCTAATCGAAAAGTCATGCTCACCAAAAGGTAACTCTTACCTGAGGTGCACTGCACAGCACACCTGCAAACCAGGCAACCTGAAGCATAATTTTGGCCCTCCTGTTGGCATCCCTTACACTCAGAGGATGGATGACTGCATAATAGCGGTCTAAACTGATGCACACCAGGATGAAAGACGACAGGTAAAGACCAAAAATCCGAAAAAACGCCATGATCCTACACGATGCATCATCCGCCCACCAGGATACAGTGATGGACCAACCGACCTCCAGGGGCATCATCAAGAATGTTACCAAGAGGTCGGCTACGGCCAAATGCATCAGGAGCAAATTGACCCTCGACCTCCTTTGTTTCTGCTTCTGTTGCAAGGTGATGAGAACGGTCAAATTGCCCACCGCCGAAATGAGCATGAGCACGCTGTAAGCAGCAATGGCCACGATGTTACCATCGCTGAACTTCATATCCAATGGAAGTTCAAAGGCCACCGGACTTTGGGATACGTTGAGGCTGTCAAAAGTACCATTGTCCATAGCACTTTTGTTGGACAATGCATCAGGGTCGTCGCCTATCCAACGGCTGGTGATTTCCATTTGGGTAATGGACAAATTCATTGTCCCAACTCCTGACTGCATGTCGTCGTAATAATCAAAACTAGATGATGTCATCGTTGGTCCCAAAATTATATTTCATTCGTTTAGACTTCCACATCCACACATATCACAGACATGGGAGTTCTTTAAGAACTTCCAAATCACGTCCACGTAAAAGCAGAGATTCGTCGCAATTTAATCCAATTGAGGCATTGGCCTGAAACCTCCAAAGTGGGTTCATGATTAAATTGGCGCAAATTTTCACTCTGATGAAAGTTAATCAGTCTTCCGACTTCCGTGTCTTTCACTCCCTGAAGACAGTAGTTGCTTTCAAAGAGCACTGGCAACAAGGACCTATTACAGCGTTCCTGATTGAAATTAATGTCAGCAGTTGCCTACCATTTCAAGTTAATAAGACCAACGATGGTAATTACTGTTGGTAACAAGCTGAAACGATGATATGAACCGCGTTGGTCCGTGGCAAAACTCCTTCTGTGCAAAGCGCAGGAACTGCTCACTGGATTTCTAGTCAAAATCAAACTTGCAACACGTGATATTGCATCGTGACGTCATTGTCAAATAGGCCCAGAAATCGGTGTCATTTATGTAGAGGATGAGAAGTGTTCATGCATGTGATGGGTTTGTAAAACGCACTATACGTATCGTTTTATAAACTGAAATTAAAGAGGGGTTGAAAAACATGAAAAATGGATCGATTATTGCATTACCCACACTGTATTTTATCCCTTTCAAATTAAGTCTGGCGATGCCAAGTCGAAAAGCATAAACAAGGTCATTAATGAGGCAGAATTCGGACTATATGTTATAATGACGTTTTTGTCGCAGTCTTAAATACTAACTCATGTCTTGTGTAATCTTTACATATCGAATGGGTCAATAAAACATGTTTTTTGCGTATTATGACGCACAGTGAAATTCACTCTTCTAGAGAACTATAAGGAATCAGATCGTTATATCCTGATTTAGGTAAAATAAAACGTACTTGCACTGACAATTATAATGGACATGTACACAAAAATACAAGTTTCAAATTGATATAAATGAATATATTTATTAAATGTTTTGACTAAAAAAATAATCGTGCGGAATAGTAATTAGTTATGCGGTTTGGTACAGGTAAATTTGATGGAAATTAATGAGAAATTTAAAACTTTTATAAAAAAAAAAGATGAAACTGCGTTTATCTAAAACTGGGAAAAGCATAAATCTGTAACACATTGAGCAAGGGTCATAGTTCATGCCTGAATACTAATTATTAAATAGCTGAAATCATAATATGCGATT
>JAQGCC010004597.1:0-12887 GCA_034698905.1 Xestoiulus laeticollis | reverse complement strand
ACGAAACCGAGAAAAGCGTACGTCGTTAATCTCCGCAAATCTCTCCTCGCTTATCCCCCGATTCGTAGATATTTCAAATAAAAGTGAATTTTGTCTATTTAGGGCCTATTTTTTTTTCAGCATTTTCCAATATGAAGAAAGAAATATCTGAAATCTTTTCCCTAAGCTCTCGGCTACTAAACCTAGCAAAAAAAAATGGAGTTTGCATGGGTGAAATTGCGGCAAAAGGTTATCAGTGTATTTTCGATTTACATCTACTTCAGACTGCCTCCGAGATTTTCCGTTGGAAATCGAAATTCAAATAGTAAAAATTTGTTATAAAAATGTGCTTCGCTAGGCGTTATTTCATAACGTTTTTATATGCACCCGTTCTGACGAAAAAAGAAATTGGGAATTTAGAGGATTTTTTACTTTTTTTCTCTAGCAATACGTACATTTACGCGTACGCGTACATGTACGCGAATGAAAAGCGAGGGCTTTGAAATTCAAAATTCCCACCTTGTACTCGGCGGAATTACGTTTCAAACACATACACATTTTTATGAATAGGAGAACAAAAATGGGGTTTTTTGGTTTCCTTAAGCTGACCCTGAAATTGTAGACTTTTAGAGTAAGTTTTCTTGGACAATGACAAAGAAAAATGAGGTGAAAAAAGTATACATTCGCTTACAAATTTTATTGAATTTTGAAAAGTTTGCGTAAAAGATGTTAAACTTTTATCAAAAATGCTAGTGTTTCAAACGGAAATGTTATAAGATTTTCTTTTAACAAATCATCGAATTTACATCGATACCCAATTATTATATTTTCATAATATATTAGTTTTGAATATAACACAGAATACAGTCGAATCCGCCTAATATGGACACCGGTTAATCTGGGTAGCCATTTATTAGGGCCAAACTGCCAAGAACAAATCCGGACAGTACATTTGCACATGTTTTTGGTCCGGTTATTTCGGCCAATAATCCGCTCATTATGGACAGTCGGCATTGATAAGTGATAAAACACAGCAACATTTTTAGCGCTCGATTAAAATTCACTGGAAAATTATGAATTACGTGACGTTAGTCGATAAAGAATTGGCAACGGAGCAAAATTGACACCTTTTGTAAACCGATTTAAGTTACGTAAAAACACACCATTTTAATTGAATTAAAATCTGGATGTATACTTTAGTAGTTTGGATATGCTATTAAAATGTGTGATGATATCATACTCATTTCAAGCCGTTCTTAAAAGAAAAAACAACAATTTATAGTACCTACGGTATATTTTACACCATATACATGAACTTTGCATATTCTGGGCAGCCACCTAATCGGGGCAAAATGCCTCTGCCCGATGTGTCCAGATTAAGCTGATTCGACTCTATAACAAAATATAAGCTTTTAATTTCAGTCACATTTATAAAATCCATTAATTTTCTATAATTTTATACAAACTTGATCTGAAATTTCATACCCCACAAATTTTAAATTGAATTATTATCACTTTTTAATATTATATTTGATAAAATTGACATATAAGGGTAAAAACAAAGTGCTTTAGTGCCATCAGCGATTAAAGAATAGCTTTATTCAAGAATGATTCTGGAATGATTCTGGAATGAATCAATAATTGCAATCGAACATATTGTTATTGATACCATTGAGAACTCATTAAAATCAAGAATGATTTTAGAAAAGACAAAGTCGTTCGTGTCCTGGATTCATGCTAGAATCATGTGATGCTTTATTCTTTGATGAGCGGGTGCATCGCGAATCGCAGGTATGTCTATAGGAATCTTTCTAGAATGAAGCGATTCTTTAAATCTCTGACAACACTCGTATAATTCTTGCTTTTATTTCCTGTCACATTTATATATCACATTCAATATATTTTTTTTATGATTTTATACTAAGCTAGTCTGAAATTTTAAACACCGTATTAAACCCCAAAAAACATTGAATTTATCCTTTATCCTCCTTTATAAGTTAAATTCATTAACTTGTCATTGTTTAATGGATTTAATGAATAATATCACTATCCCAAGTGTAAAAAATCATCTTGTAATTATAATTTTACATTAAATAATATAATTACATGTGTAAAAAATCATATCAAATAATATCCAAACAACATAGCATTTATTTCTAATCACATTTACCAATTATCAAAATCTTATGTGCACTTAGTATACATCAATAGATATCACATTCAATATTTGTTTACAATATTATGCTAATTTTCAGTCTGAAATTTAATTTTATTATTATACTAAAAATGTGAATTTGATTTTCAGTGATTACAGTAAAATGATTTTTAATTCTAGTTTCGACATTTTAGATTTTGCATTTCAATTCACCACATATAATATTTCGATATAAATGTGATCAAGTCGATAAAAATACCAAAGTACAATTTTGTAGTTTGTATTGTTTATGTGGAAAACTCCGTTAATTGCCGATTACGCGAATGGTAGGTTAGTTAGCATCCTTCATTAAATAGTTTGTTATTCCAAGTAGTGTTTTTTTTTAAATTACTTTCCGTGTGAATTGCGCGTGTATCTTTATCAGTGATATCGTTAGACGTATTTGTATGTTGACTAAATTAATTGGTATAGCCAAAGGACACGGAGCCTAATTAAATTTCATCCTCTAATGACGGCGTTGTTATTATCATGAAAGCCTTTTAATGTCATAACACTGCCTACCCCAATGTAACTGTCAATCATTTTCTCATACTTTATTTGGACACGAATGCATTTTTTAATATATTTGACGTTTACTTATTTTTGCCTCCTTTCTCCGGATACGTTCAAAATTGCAGCGAATTCATTTTTTTTTTCAGGTTGAAATGTCTATTAAATTTTCTTTTGTATTTTTTCTTCATAGGCACACACAAATACGCTGCGGGCTTTTGTATATTAAGTTCCAACATGAATTTTTTTATTTTCATTTCCTCCATTTTTGTTAAAGTATGAAATGTAAACACTATCGACCGTCTTATTTTGTTTATGAACCAAACAAAAAAAAAAATAAATAAGCTGACAACCAGTATTTATGTCGGTACCTTCTGTAACTCAGTTTGACATATCTGAAACGGCCAGTCAATTATTACAAAATTAAAAATAAATCAATAACTCCCCACATTCAAAAAATATATATTCAAAGTCAACGCCTGAAAGTTGGCAATCGGTGATAGCATTAAAGCTAGCAGTGTTTGCCTACGTTAAGGGGCAGCTTTAGATTGCAATTTTTTATAATTTGAATATCTAATCATATTTAAACTTTTTGAATAACTACGTTTTACAATATTAACATTGGAAATGCTATGATAATGATATTAGAAAGGTTTTATATATATGTGTTGTGTACTTTACAAAATATCTCACCCCTTGTGTTAGGCAATCATTGATGGCATCCGTGTTAGCATGGTTTGCCAATGTCAAGGGGAAACTTTTCAATTTCATAATATATAATTTCAATGTTATAATTAAATTCAAAATAGTCGAGTAATTTATGTTTTGTTATAAATCGAATACAAATATATCGTATCATTTAATTTATTGTAAATATTTCCACATTTTTAAAACACGTGAGTATACGAAAACAATCTTTCAATGAGTTAATTCACGCACACTAAAAAATCATATTTTATGCAGCGACTAAAGCTGTTTTTATTTGAACTCTGTTTTTATAAACTGCTTTTAAACAAATCAAGTTTTTACACCAAATTTAAACGATCGAAAAGCTTTCGAGCTGTAAGTTACTCCCTCGATTGTATTAGGGAGATATAGCAGAACGTCGATTGTACTTAGCGTTACGATTTCGAGTCATAAACCGAAAACTTTGAACTCTTGTTTTTAAAAATTCTGCTGTTAACCAAATCATGTTTTTACACCCAATTAAAAAGTTCAAAAACCTTTCGAGCTAATAGCTACATGCCCTCGATTGTATAAGGGAGATATAGCAGCACAGTCGATTGCACTTAGCCTTACGATTCCCTACGCTATCCTTTCGAGTCGTAAACCGCAAGCACGCAAGCGCGAGTGGGACAGACGTAGTCACGCGCTTGATGCGATAGCGCTACGATTGGGAATCGGAAAACAATGACGGGTCGCTTAAGTCGGGTTTTCCAAGCTGCGCATTTTTTGCGTTGCGTAGGGTACATTACGGTGCAAGGCGGTGAATGAATTTCAATGGTAGTCTCGTACCAGGAAAATGCACCTTAAGTGCAAGCGCCGCATGACTAGCGCCACCACTCCTCGCATTTAAAACCTTCATGGCAGACGACAATTTGCGACAAATGCAGCGCCACCACAAAAGCCTCTGTCGGGAACATATACGATTCGAGCGTCCGTTAATCGTACGCGTTTTCTCAATCGGTCGTTATCGAATCGCACACTGCGTATGCGCATCACGTCATGTCGATTACGCACGTAGAACGACACGCTGCTATATCTCGCTATTACAAACATGACGGACTATTACGTTTAGACGTCATCGGAACGGCACCACGATGCGAGTGGAGAAAAGTCGATGCAACTTTAAATTCCACGTGCGCAACTCACAACTGCGGTTTTGAAAATCTGTTGAATATCTACGAACCCGTTTCCTCCGCGAGTCGCTACTTTCGTAAATACGCGTTCGGCCATTTTGGGCCTCTTTTGCGCGCATATTTTTTTCTTCGCCACCACCTCCTCAATCCTCCTCCACGTTTTTTCGTGTTCATTATATTTTAGTGGCTTCTCCTCATCATTAATTACTAATTATACGCGTTTTTACTCCTTTTTTTTTCGGTCTCTCTCTCTCTAATCTTTTTTTTAACATTACATTTAATGGTCGTTTTTCGTTTGATGAGTACAACCCCCAAGTTAGAACATTACATTTAATATTATGTTATCACTGCGTTAATAGCGCTTGCACTTTATGGCAACTCATCAAAGATAGTGTGCGGGGGGGGGAGGGGGAATATTATAACTGGGGTGGGCTAAGTTAGCGACAAATAACACCGACGAACTAATTGGGCGGACGAAATTCGTCTTTTACGTAACGAAGGTTTTTGTCACGGAGCACGAGGCCTCCTTAATTGTTATAATAACGTTTAAGGCTCCTACGAAATTAACTCAAAAATTGTCGTTTTGCCGCACGGCTCTACGTACTACTCTCATACTTCGGAGCAAAAAAGATAATATAAATTTATTATCTTCGCATTGTTCTAGCATGAAAGATAACGACGACGAGTTACGTGTCCTTGCCCGCTTTTTACCGTCACTTTTTTTGTCTCGTTTTTATATTGAAAAAATTGTGAAATGCACGCGAGGGAATCGTCTTTTTTTTAAACGGGTAACAAAGTTTTTAATAAAAGTTGTTAATGACAAAACGCCTCTCTTATTTTCAACCCCCTCCCATTTTTTTACTATAGCTCATCGCATATTACCGCTATAATCTCCGATACTTAATATTAAAAAAAAACGACAAAATCGATGCTTCTATTGTTTCCCATTTTGAAAAGTTAGTCATCTTAAACCTTATTCAAAAGGCACGAATAACTTGATATTTTTTTTTTCAAGCAAATTTAAATCTAAGATATCATACAGTCCTTGAATTTTCAATTAAAATGCGAGGTGTTAATGGCCAGAATGTTAAAATGGGAGATTTTAATAGCGGCTGTAAATTTGTTATTAAAGATTGAATAAGGAATGGGTGTTATACCATTAATACTAAACATTTGCAAAATTGGGTTAAAATATATATCCATGTATATTCTATAGAAGGAAATGAGGATATTAATACGATTTTTTAACCTGAATTATGTTTTAATTGCTGTATTAACCAGTTATTAAAAATTTCATAAAGAGTGCAGCAAGTGGTTGCCATATCGGTTATACAAAATTCTTAATTTAAATACATTAAATGAAATAATTTCAGAAAGCATTTTCAACAAATTCATACAAAATTTACGATCCATTACGAAGTTTAAATTTTGGTTTAATTATATATATTTGATTAAAATAAATATTTGATTATTGTAACAACAACTTGAAAATGGAGCAGAATTTCGTTTAATATAATATTGTTGACATTATTACGGTTTCTATAAATTTCTTTAATTGACCATTACAATTGAAATAATATCAGAAAACATTTATAACAGATTTATACACAATTTCAATCCATGAATAAGCTTAAATATAAATTTAATTATTCTAATATTTTGTTTAGTTGACATTATAATAATTTCTGTGAATTTCTTTAATTGACCTTTATCACTTTTTCATATATAAATCAAGGCTAATTTTTCCACATGATTTCTTGATAAATTTAACGAGTTATATAAAAAAAAAAAAATTAGTATTTATAGTGTTGGTCCAACAAAAGTCATTTTATTAGGCAAAAATTTGCAAAAATGCTAAAAACTGACTTACAATTTAATGTAAAACATGCATTTAATCTCACACAAAAATATAAATATATACATTATACTGTATATAAATGATATAAAAAAAAATCATGATGATTCATTGCTATTGTAAACTTTTAAAAGATCAATTTCATAATCGACGTCGTCAACATCGAATTAATTTCCATTCGTGCATATTGGGGGTATATGGGTTGAAAAGTAAAAAAAAAAGGGGATAAATCTCGATTTTTCTATTTGTAATTTTTTGATTAGAATCGTGGTTGCCTCATTAGTTTTCTCGTGTGTTAATTTTTATATAACGAGTTATGCGTGACACGGAGTGCGCACAGACTTATTATCATGAAAAGTTATCTCGCCCATTTCCCCTTCTAACCCCCCTTAATTCATCCCTTTGTGGTCGAAACCCTTGGGACAACCCAGGCTTCAATTTGGGTGGAATTGCAATGGCTTTTTTCCAAGATTATAGCTGTGCTTAATGAGGCACTTGTTTGACCAAATGCAACAAACAACAAAGAGTACAACAGGTTTTTTTTTTTCCCAATTGGCCCCAAAAATCCCTAGCTCCTCTCTCATTTTATTCCTTTCCTATCTCTGTGCTGTTTCATGTAATGCCATGAATATTTAATAAACAAACAATGGCCAGAGTGATAATGGAAAATAATTGGATTTTTGCACCGGAGGCCTAAAAAAAAAACCCATTGGCTCGCTTGTTTCGCTGCAGCTTGTTGCTGGGCAGTGCCCAAATTTATTTCCAAACGTTTAGTAATGTCGTAAAAACGCCCACTTTAATTTGCATTACGAGGACCTGCTTTAATTGGGGCGGAAGCAATCTTCTTTTGTTTATTTGGTTGTTTTTTGCCGGATTTCGGACCGCTTTTTAATTGTTGACAAGAATTCCGCTTATACAAATATAAACCCCTCACAAATAAGCCCTTTTAGACAAAATGTTGCATCAAATATTTCTAACCATCCGGTTTTTATCCGGTCGTTTTCGGTACAAATATCAAAACAATACGAGCCTCGTATAGTGTGGATTTTTATAGTGTATTTTTATATTGTTTTACACAACACTATATAGTATTTGATACACTATACACTATAAGTATTTGATTATGAGTATTTACACCATAATCACAAATTTTGCCTTACCTAAAAATGCAACTTTTGTAACTTGTACATTACTAGGTGATCTTAAAAAACTACATTTTATACAAATGATCGAAATGAAATTAAATATTTATTGCATTTATGTATTTGAACTTTGAAAATGGTACAGGGATTATTATCACTTTAGCAATGACATTTTTTCGCACTGCTCAATTTTACTTTTACCTTATTTTGCCTGACTTGAGCTCAAATTGCCTTATTTCGCTTGACTTGAGCTTAATTTGCCCTTCTTTGACTGACTTGAGATCCATTTGCCAGACTTTGCTTGACTTGAGCTCAATTAGCCTGACTTGAGCTCAATTTGCCTTACTTTGAATGACTTGAGCTAAATTTGCCTTACCTTGTCTTACTTGAGCTCTATTTGTTTGACTTTGCCAGACTTGAGCTCTATTTGTCTGACTTTGCCTGCTCAATTTGCTTTACTTTGCTTGACTTGAGCTCAATTTGCCCGACTTGAGTTTAACTTGCCTTACTATGCCTGACTTGAGATTAATTTGACTTATTGGAGCTCAATTTACCTGACTTGTACATAATTTATATTACTATTGAGTCTCGTGCATTGCCTCCATATCGAAATAGAAAATTTGTGGTAAAAGTATATTGCATCATCAGTAGTTTTCTGCCTTTTCGGAGAGGTTTCTCCCCCCCCCTCCCCCCGCACATTCGATATTGCGAACATCCCG
Organism: Xestoiulus laeticollis; assembly: GCA_034698905.1. NCBI lineage: Eukaryota > Metazoa > Arthropoda > Diplopoda > Julida > Julidae > Xestoiulus > Xestoiulus laeticollis. Next base: position 4,629 of record JAQGCC010004597.1, on the reverse strand, counting down.
TTACCGTCATATCATACTAGCGTACATCGTGAGGGTCAGTTAGGGAGGGGAGGGTGGGAGGGTACTTATGGATGTCAAAATCCGGGGATTTAGGACCTGAAAAGCCTCACTAGATGTCCTTACAAGGAGCATTGTGGCACATTAAGTCTCATTAAAATGCATAGGGTGAGGTCAAGGGGGTCATCTTCGCCGACTATCTAATTACGAAACAAAGAGCGAATGAAGCGAGGCTTAAAAACGAGTTTTAAATTAAAGATGTAGCGAAAGAGCAAAATAGCCGAATAAACGGGGCGTGTTTTGGAAAATTTCTACAAACAATTAGGATGGCTGTAAATGATAGAAAAAGCAGCAGAAACAGCAGCATAATAGCCAAGAAAGACAATGGCCGCACAAAGCGAGAAAAGACAAAGATACGAAATGCGTACCATTACGTCATATCAATTAACTTCCAGCCGCTAATTAACTCCTCTTACATGCTAATTATTTTTCTCATAAGGGGAGGGGGGAGGGGAGGAGAGGGGGGAAGGGATTTCCCAACATGCAGACGCCATTTTACTAATTAAGCCAGAAGAAAAGGAGTAGTTGCCAAAAAAAAAAAAAAAAAAAAAAAGCAGTTGAAAGCTTTTTCATATGGAAAAAGGGGTAAAAACTAAAAAAGCAAATTTAAATTTGTAACTTCTCATTTACTAATTTCTTATTTTCTCTCAAAAATCAGGATCTCGCAGAAAGTTAATTGACAGAGGGATTGTTGGAAATTTAGGAGATTTTTTAAGTGAAATTTTAAAATAAATTTATCAATAATTTAAAAATAAATTTATCAAAAATTTAGCAAAAGTGTTCACATTTGACAGGTGTTCATTGTTGGGCGGTGCTGTCAATGTGGTAAATATTAAGGGAGATGTGCTCAAACCCGCTATTAGAGAGCTCGCGCAGGTGTCACGACAACTGATTTGCCTTAACGAGAACGCATTGGAAAAAACATACAGTGCTCTCAATGTGGTTAACATTAAGGGAGACGTGCACAAACCCGCTATTAGGTGTAACGTCAACTGATTTACCTTAACGAGAACGCAATGGAAAAACATACGGTGCTGTCAATGCGGTAAACATTAAGGGAAACGTGCACAAACCCGCTATTAGAGTTTGTGCAGGTGTCAAGTCGATTGATTTACCTTAACGGAATTACCTTAATGCTCCCTTAATGCTAACCACATTGACAGCACTGTAAGAATGCGTTCTCGTTAAGGTAATTCTGTTGACGGGTCATTAAGGGAGGCGTGCCAATCCCTCTAATAATATCATACGTAAACGTTAATATCTGAATTTCGATCCATTTCGATTAATTTTAAATTTACAGAGTGAATTCCTCCAAAATAGTCCCCCTTAAATTGGTTTTAAATCCTATTTTCCGTAATTACTACGTGTACATCCCTTTATAAAATCAAAATCAGGACTTCAATATAAATCCTAATTCGACATTTTATATCTAATTTCGAGGTTATCACCACATTTTTTTTTTTTGTGCACGGACCCATTTCAAAATGTATCCATACAAAAACCGTGAGTTGTTGGGGGGTTTGGATTTACGTTGTTATATAAATTACATCGCGCTATTCACAATTGAATGTGATATTAATATTACCCCTCAACACGCTCTTCTGGGCAGATGAAGATATCTTCGAGGATCATTAATATAATTTAAAGGTGAGCCAATTTTTCACAACCTCAATCTGAGCAATTTTTATTTCGCCAGCTTCGCAATTCATGCCTAACATTTCCTGTAAATAATTTATTAACCGAATATTCCACAGTCCATTAGAAGCATCATTTTGTAAGGGGGTAAAAAAAAATCACATTTATATAAGGGGGGAAGCAAAACAAACAGGAAATTGACAATAAACACACTATCAACACTATTGCATTCATCGAAATAATAGTTGAAAAATAGCGATAAAAAAAAAAAAAAAAAAAAAAAAAAAAAAAAAAAAATCAGTGTGTTGTTTACAAGTCTAAAAACTTTGTCATTAGTATAGACATGATTTAAAAAGGGTTTTATAGACATTTGGGAAAAACGATTCTAAGAATCACATAAACATTAAAACTTATTTTTTTACAAATTCGCAATAAATCAGGTTAAAATTAAATAAAAAACTAAATTACTTGTGCTTCAAGAAAGAGTAAAAACCACAATCTCTGGAGATTTCCAAGTAGTTAAAAACATGCTCTAGCAATCTTAAAGAATATCATCATATCTTGTTTATAAACCATTTCAAATAAATAAGGAAAAAAAAGTCAATACCAAACATAAGCTTTATACAATTTATAGAATTTCATGATGAAACTTATAATATTTACAAATATCGTTTTAATTTCGTAATTAATAAACTCTCAGAAGGGAATTTGTTTTTAAGACATATCGCTCGATCATCAACTAACTGTTTTCAATTTATGTGAAATAACGTCAAAAATCAGCTTTTTTAATTTTTACTAAATCCGTAAATACCAAAAATTATGATAAATATATATTTTTTTTTCATTATAACAGTATTATAACAGTGTCGTATAAAGCTGGAATTCCACAGATATGAAATTATCATTTTCACTGACTATATGCCCAAAATTTTCAAGAAGACCCAGATTTCAGCTTTTCAAGATTTTTCCCAAAATCTTGCAGAAAAATCTGCATCTTATACTTATTCAATTTTCCTGATCATAAATTTCCACGACTTTCAAAACCAATTCAATTTCCTTATTCAATTTCTCTGACAATTCACAATTTTCCCTGACTTCGCAGGCCTCTTAATCCCCCATCATCGTGGAATCCTCTTTTATTCATGCATGCCTAATCCATATAATCTTAGCTTCGACATCACAGATTCCCCTTAGCATGGCGTTAGAGATGGCCCGCGAGCCAAATCCGGCCCCCAGAGACATTTCCAGTACTTGGCTCCTAGCTTACAATCCCATATTTCCCTAACTTCCCCTACGTCTCCCCCTTCATCGCGAAATCCTACCCGTACGTTACCCACAACGCCCTGAATTCGATCACAGCCATATTCCTCTAGCATTGCATTATGGCCCGCGAGCCAAATCCGGCCCCTTACCATCTCATTTCTCCTACATATCCTAGAGCTACCCCTTCATCGCGAAATCCTACCCGTAGGTAACCCACAATGCCCTAAATATGATTCCAGCAATTCCCCGAGATTTGCATTATGGCCCGCGAGCCAAATCCGGCCCCTATACGTTTCAAGCGGCCCTTTACAATACCATTTCTCCCTGACTTACCCTACGTATCCCTTTTCATCGCGAAATCCTACCCGTACATTACTCACAATGCCCTGAATTCGAATCCATGGCCATTCCCCTAGCATTGCATTACGGCCCGCGAGCCAAATCCGGCCCCCGATACGTTTCCAGCGGCCCGGAGACACATTTCCATCCTCCATTTTCCCCGATACAACGATGAGATAATGTTGAAAAGGAGCACGATTCTTTCCGCCCCCTCCCACAATGCAAATCGTTTATAATCCCTATTGTTTCCTGGATTTATTGGAGGGGGGGGGGGAAGGGGGGGGGGGGGTTCACGGTGTCGTCGCCAGAGCGTTTCCTAAAGCGAATGTTGCGTTTCGATAAGGGTTTTGTTGTGCCGGCTTTAAGTAGCCTTTATTATGCCTAATCAAGTAACTCGTTCATTAGGTAAGCTTTTCTCTTTTGCCTATATATATAGCCTCTCTCGCAAATTATCTTAATATATGCTTATATGTATGCCAAGAATGAAATAATGCCACAGACAGACACACACGTACATTGTACATTATACGTGTATATGGAGAGAAAGGGGTTAAGGAAAACACGTAGTGCATGCTGAATTTAATGCCACCCCCAATCCCTATTTCTTACTTTCATCAATTAAGTAAATTTACTTCTTGTTTATATATATATATATATATTATTCGGATTCGCCTCACTGATTTCGGTTAGGACAGACACTTAATTATATACAGATGCTCCGTGCACAAATCGAGGGTTAGGGACCATCCATAAAAGACGTCTGCCATTAAGGGGGGGGGTCTAACAAATCAGACATTTCGGGACGTAGGGGGACGGGGGGGATAGGGGGTCTGGAAAAACAGACGTTTGTAAAAGTGCTTTACCGGGCATAGGTCTGCACACGCGCAGTAAAGTGGCCACATTTCCCCCCATTTTCCTCAATAGAGCCGCGTAACATAAGGGGGAACTGAACTGCATGTTTTGCTATGGGGGAAATTTTAATACATATACTTTTAAAAAAAACTACTTGTTATAATACAAAAATAAAAACTGATAAAAATGCAGTATTTTTGTAGCTCCTACTTAATCAAAATTTCATAAATTTTCCCATTTATAGGGAATTTTTAAAAAATTAAAAACTAAAATACGCCAATCTAGGTGGCAGCAGGTACTCGCACGGTTTGTATTCCAAAAAAAAATGATAAGTGTTTAAATTTTTTTTTAAAAATTCCCTACAAATGGGAAAATTATGAAATTTTGATCATGCAGCATAGCTACAAAAATACTGCATTTTTATCAAATTTTTATTTTTGTATTATAACAAGTAGTTTTTTTAAAAGTAGGTTTTAAAATTTC
>JAQGCC010004596.1:0-12888 GCA_034698905.1 Xestoiulus laeticollis | reverse complement strand
ATAACAAGTAGTTTTTTTAAAAGTATGTATCAAAATTTCCCCCATAGCAAAACATGCAGTTCAGTTCCCCCTTAAGATTAAAGAAAACCTGACAATAGAGCCGGGATTGCGCAGGTTTCTTTTAATCTTATCGAGAACGATAAAGACACTATAACGCATGCGCATCATTAAGTTATGCGCCGTAAAAGTCATTGTGGTATCACTTTAAACTAATGAAATTGTCGTCACCCCTCAACCACAAATTCATTAACGTCGTCCCCACGCATGCGCATTGGCAAAAAATTAGTGCTGCCAATGTCGTCAAGATTAAAGGGAAACCTGCACAATCCCTTTATTATTGACGTCATTTATGGACGGCCCTTTAAGAATTTGTGGTTATTTTGATTGGTTATGGTAGCTTCCCAACAATGCCTTGAAGTTAGTAGTGATTGCCCCCTTTAAGGGACAGCTCGAATTTTACTTCATCTAAATGGACTAAAAATGTTGTAGCTAAAGATTGACTACAGATATGTAAAGAATCCAAAATCAAACACGATCTCCTTTCACGCAGAAATCCGTTGCACGGAGCCCGACCGACCCCCTAACTCGGTACTGTCGGTCAGCGGAAATGACCGTTCCGGCAACGGAGACACCTTCAAGGTGGGATCCACGGTTCAGTTTAGGTGCGAGAAGGGGTACAAGTTCCACGGAGGAACCGTACTTACCTGTGAGCGAAACGGCATTTGGAGCGGAGCGCCGCCGGTCTGTTTGTGTAAGTACGCGGACGTGATTAGACAGGTTTTTTTGTAAAAACTTCCAACATCTAATTTTATGAGGGGGGTGGCATTTCCAGACGTGGATTGTCTCTACCCAGAACCAATCACCAACGGTGAAGTGAACTTGCTGTCCAACACCACTTACTTCGCCAGCACTGCCGAATACGTGTGCAACGACCACTACGAATTGATCGGAATCTCACGGAGGACATGCTTGGACAATGGGACCTGGGAAGGAAACCCACCAAAGTGCCAGGGTGAGGGCTACTTCTTGTCATCACTCAAATTTTTAAATTATTTTTTGTAATAAACGAATTTTTCCGTTTTCAGAAATAAACTGCGGAGCCCCTGACAAGCCCCCCAGCGTAGAAACGGTGGTAGTGAGCAACTACACCGTGGATTACACCGCGATTTATCACTGCAGCCCAGGTCAGAAAATAGCCGGTAACAACACAAGGGTCTGCCTACGCACTGGCCGATGGAGCGGTGCTGCACCCACCTGCGAATGTAAGTTTAGGGGTTTCATTCAATTTAGGGACGGATTACAGAATAGCCAAGATATCTCGGATTTTGCGAGACGTAGCACCGATTCTAAAGTACGAACTTAAAGGCAATGTATCGATTTTTAGGGGTGGACTGCGGACGGCCCATATCGCCAAAAAACGGCGAAATCTATCTACTTAATCAATCGACTACTTACATGAGCGTCATGGAGTACCATTGCTTCTTCGGCTACAAACTCGTGGGGCCTGCCATTCGAGCTTGCAAAGACAATGGGAAATGGAGCGGAAACGACGGCAAATGCGAACGTGAGAAACCATCAGAATCTCTCCTAATCCATGTTTAATAGCCATACCCACAGTAGCAACAATGAAAAAATTATACTTGAATTTTAGATTCTTAAGTATATAAATATCCGGAGAATTTTTTTCTATTGTTTTCTGGGGTTTTTATTTCTGATAAAAACCCGGGGTCAACCAAATGTCCTGATACATACCCTGGGCAATCAAAATTCCTGAGACATATACCCAAGGGTGAACCAAGGGGAAAAATTCTCCGGGTATTTATATATCATATCGCATGGGGTGAGGTTTATATCTGAAAATAAAAACCTCATTCGGAATTTACACTCGTCAGGAACTTTTACCGCTGTCCTTCGCTTCGCTGAGGTCAATGTTTCTGACGAGTGTAAATTCCGACTTAGGTTTTTATTTTTAGATATATAGCGACCCCCTTGCGATATGAGATATATATACCCGAAGATTTTTTTTCCCCTGGTTCGTTTCATTTTGGTTGACCCTTGCGTATGTCTCGAGACTTTTGGTCGACCCCAGGGTACGTCTCGGAACTTTTGGTTGACCCCGGGTTTTTCTCACAAATAAAACCCCCAGAAAACAATAGAAAAAAATTCCCCAAATATATACATGTTTAATCAATTTTCTAAATTTTTGGATTCTGTTTCAGTCGATACGACAAACACGGACGTGCTAGGGGAAAATTCACTTACAAAACCGGTGGCTTCTGGTGAGTTTGTATTTGTTGTCACAATCCAGAAGGAGAAAGTGGTATTTTAAGATGGAAAAGCCTGATTATGATTTACTTTCCCATTCGATAGCTGGGGAGGAAACCGAGGGTGATATCGTCATGTCTAAAACGATAGGAGTGGCCATTGGGGTTGGGGCCGGAGGAGTCCTCTTGCTCACTATAATAATTGCGCTTGTCTACATGAAACTGTAAGTTACCATCTTAAAAATTTCCAGAATTTCGTTTGTGGCATTACTTCTCGGACAACATGCCGTAATTTGTATTTGCAGACGGAGACCGAAACCCACGGCGCAATCTGGGGAAACCCTGAACGTGCATTCTTCCCCCAGGGATATCGGACATCCGATAGCCGCATACGCTAACATGGAAACGGAACTTACCAACGGTACAAATGGTAACGCTATGGGAACCACCAATGGACACAGGGGTTACCCACTGCCAGAGATACCGACCAGAACGACGTAGCGATTAGCCTGCCCCTTAATTGCGCTGCTTCCAGGACATTGCTGAACTAAAAATGCGAAGTCCAGGTAGCGTGATTAATTTTTTTTCAAGATGGACCATCCTTTTTTTACTCTTTCAAGTGTAAATATATTTCCGGAGTGCTGTCCAAGTTTTTTTTTAATAAGATTTTTTTAATATAATACCGTGTGAGAGTATTATGCCCGTTTCGAGCTTTTTCGAGCTCACGTCACTGTGTCCGAGTTGTAAGTTTTAAAATAAATTATATACAGTACCGTAGGTTAAAATGAAAGTTTCTACTCGCAATCAACAGGTTACCGGGTCCGTTCCAATTTGTGCCAAATTTAAACAGATCAGTTATCAAGATATGACGTAGCAACTGAAAGCTGTTTTTCGTTATCATCGAAGCGAAATTACTGCAATTCGACAGTTTAAACCGGATTCGCAACAAAGTTCAAGGTATGGAAGGTTTTGAAAAACTTGATTTGTAGAAATTAGTTTGCAAGAGAGGATTCTATAGGATAATTTCATAATTTGGTTCTACTGTTTGAGTGACGGCCATCTTGGAAATCCTAATCTAAAGGGCTAAAAGGCAACTAGACTTGGGACCTTATGGTCAATTGATTCTAGAAAAGACAAAAAGAGGACAGGCAACGTATGGCATACATGTATATTAAAATATTTTATTTAAAAAATACATAAATTCATTTAAAATCATAAATGTGATATTGTCAATATAACATTAGCATGAATAAGATAAAATGCTACTTGAACATATTTAGAACTGTTTATTAGCAATTACATGCGAGCGACGGATAATCGCAGTATTTAACATTGTCGTTCCAACATAAAGGTTCTGAACAATGTTCCTTGATAGGGACCATATTGGAATTGCAATTCCAGAAGGCGTAGCAGTCATCTGTGTCTGCCAACAATTCTCCGGTGTAGGTGCACGTTCCTTCAAATCAGTAACAACATATTGTAATGATTGGTGAATGTTACAAAAAAGTACTTTTACCAAAATATTAGCTAAACCCTACAAGTTTTAAAGTAACATGTCACATGTCTCAATTCCCTAGTGACAACATAAAAATATCAAATGATATCCACGTTCAAGTGTACGTTCTTAGAACAAAAGGTTTGAGATTTCGTGGTTTGATGGGAAACTTACCAGCGGGATCACCCAGTGACAATGTAGCAAAAGCTGTGATAAAAATAAAAAAGCATTATAAGGTTTGGAAAGTTTTCATAAACTTTACATTTTTTGATAAAACTTTTTAAAAAATGTTTGTCTCAAAAAAAAAAAAAATCTTAATATAACGAAACTAATTTATAAATAATTTATAAACTAAATTAAGGTTTAAATTCCTTAATTGAATTTGGAAACTTACCTGTGATAAATAAAATGGCACAAAAGACGAATAAAATCTTTGGAGAGAGCATGATTGGGAGATGTACGTTGTTTTCACCTTAAGCGTCGTATATTTTGTTGGTCTAATTAATAGGTTTTCATTTTTATATAAATTCTCGTGACATATTTTCTGATAAACTTATCAGCTGTCCTGTGCAAGGCACCACATTTCTGTTAAAATAACCGGCTTATCAAAGAGGTTTTTAATTCCCGAAATTAAAAGTTTTAAAACTTGGCACCACGAGGACGGAAAATTGTGAACTACATTATGCCAAATATAATCAAAAGTTCACCTACAATTGAGACTGTGTCAATGGTTGATTCTTATTGCCCTGTTATAGGGTGATAAGGGTGAGAAAGGCTTTATTCAAATAGTATTGTGTGAATATACCTTATGAATGCCCCCTTTAAAATCTGTAATGATAACAATGATATCTACATGTATAAAGGTTATCCACGTGTAAATACTCTTAAATCTTCACATGTACATGAGTAAAACTGTCACTAAATCTTTAAAATAACTAAATCTTTATTACAAATAACTACATTATGCACATGTATTTAAGTGTCAGTAAAAACTTGGACCAATTTGTTTTGATGTTTTTAATCCAGCTTGCTTAATTTTAGTTGTTTTCTGGGAGGGACTTGTAGATAAGGTTAACATTGTTTTCACAATTCTTATCTTTTATTATTTCGCAATTTTCTAAAATGTACATTAGCTGTTTTTCTTATCAAAAATTCCTTTTCAATGCTAGATGTACATTATGTTGGCTCAAGGGATTTATCCTTGTTTACCGTATTAGGAGATGTGTATGAACAAATATCAAACTTTTTCATCATCGGAATTAAAAACAATACAAGGACTTTGTACGTTGTAAGACGATCATCTAAAAAATGGCCATATTAGGTCACTATGCCTAGTATTTAACTACTCATTTTAGCAGAATAAATTACATGTGCCTGTATGTAGTGTACAAAGTTCTTTATTTTTATATTCCAAACGTGACCTTTCCTAAAGGTGAAATTTGGCCAAAATTGAACTTTGTGAACTTGGCAATAAATGCCTGAATCACCATTCATTATAATCAGCCACACACGCCTTCTTCACATGCATTCTTGATAAGATCATTATCAGAAAGGCGCGACTCGTTATGAAAAAGCAATTTTTTTTATTATTTCTATAGAATGCAAACTGATTTGCACTTTTGCACTTTGTTTTACCCGGCCTTGTTTTACCTTTTTATGATAAATATAAGGCATCGACAAAACACTTGCTTTCATTTTTGCTACATACAAGTTACATGTTATGCACGTGGACGATTTAGTTGAAAAAAGTCACAAATGACTACATCAAAAAAAATCTTCAAATGGATTTCAGTCGGGCAAGTGTTTTCCCCATTTCGTTTCATATTTTAACAGAGAATCCATTTAAAATGTTTACAAGTTTTATTTGAGGGCCCTTTCACTACAAAACAAAAACAGCACATTTATGTAAACTATTTTAAGTTTTTTTTTGAGAATATTGTTTTGTAAACCAAAGGTATTTTGTCTGAATGACAAAAATATTAGAAGGACAACACGTATAATAAGCAAACTTTTGTAAAATGATTTTCATTGATAGCACACTTGGTTCCAAAGCAAAAAGAAGACAATTTATGATTAATTAAATTGCATTTATTGACAAAACTGGAGATATTTGGACATACACTTGTCATGAAAAAGCTCATAGACTTTTAAAATGATTCTGCTCCGCAGCAAAACTGCATTTGAAGATTAGTTAGGCGCAGGGAGGGTCACACACAAAGTCGCAGTATGCTTCACCCTGATTCCAGCACAAGGTCGGAGGGCATGGTTCGGGTTTGGGAGACAGGTTTACGGTGCATTCGTAGAAAATGGAGCAGTTGGTGTCGTCTGGCAGAAACTGACCCACTGTGGTACACGTACCTTTCGAGTAAAACAAAACGTCGACATGAGCCAGAATACCAAAAAAAGAAGTTAACATTGTGGAAATATAAATATTGTAAGTGTTACTTACCAACGGGTGCACTGTAGGTATTCTGCATGATCACAACTGTAGAAATAAAAAAGATATTGAAAAAATAGTTATTCGGGTTTAGACATTATCGAGCCTTATAACAGCAAATGAATGATTGGATAAATGTCGTATAAACTAAGTTAGAAGTAAAAAAACATACTCATGGCCATAACAGCACAAACACCAAACAGCACGAAATTGGATGCCATTTTGGAACGTTGGCTTTGGATGTTGTTTACGCCACAAGTTTTGTTAAAATCACCTGCCGTTGCCTGTCGATCTTATAAACGGAGCCTTTCTAATCTTTTTTTTTCTCCAATTGTTTACAAAAAAAATAATTCATTAAATTAACCACCAATCATATTTGCCAAGATGGTCGTACTCGGTGATCAAAAGTGAACTTTGATTATCACCGGGTTGTGATTTCCAGAAGATTCCCCATCAATGTTAACAGATAAGCAATCTGAAGAGCAGATATCGAGAATTAATTTTTCCACTGCTGATTGCCGATTTCTCGAGTAGAACGAATACGAACAATTTGTGTCGAAAAACATTTTTACTCATAAATATCTGGAATTGTGGTTGATATTGATAATTAACCCTTGACCAGTTCTTCAACTATGCCCATAATCACACCCATAACTACAAAAAACACAAGTTCGGAAGTTCTGATAAGTTTTAATATATAAACTGTTATTAGAATATTTCTTTTTTTTTCATAAATAAAATCCCTCGTAAGCAAAGTAGAAATGTGGTAGCTTATGGAATAGCTACAAAAACGTATACATATACACTCATTAATACACAAGACAGCAATATATAGGAATAAAACGATTCACAACACGACTTGTTTTTGCAGCTATTTATAATTTGCTCCCTGCCAATTAAGATTTCTTTCTTGGATGAATCAGCGTGACAGTAGCACCGGTCATTTTGCTCCCGAAATTCAAATTAAGCATGAGAGTCTGGGATCTGCCTTTGTGGAAGAATTTCACATATCTCACATTTTCTATCCGTTTATGGAACGTGTGCTCCACCTGCAAACAGAGATTAAAAGTTAGACGGGATTAAGCTATTCACGGATTCCTTTGTGTTCGGTCCGTGGATTGAGACTCTCCTTCGTCCACTGACCGCCCGTCCCATACGGATCGTTATGTTCAAATGAAAAGCGATCCAAGACTTTCTTTTCGTTGTCTTCCAGCTCCACTCGTAAATGGTAATAGCTGGCGTAGTCAGATTGTGATGCATACCTAATTTAAAATACAATCGAGTATCTCTATTCAACAACACTTTATTATTCGTAAACTAACTTTTTTCATTATCACAATTTTCGTTTCCACTTTTCATTACCGTACCATTCACAAACATAAATGTGTGGCTTCCATTCAGTCATCATGCGTCTCGAACAACCCTCTTTGTATAAGTCGATGTACTGCTGTTTCTCACCGCTGGAGGTGGAAAAGCAACACCAAGGACCTGCATAATACCACATTACAAAAATGACTTTCGAAAATTTAGATTAGATAGGACTGTAGCAGGTTTTACCAACCATTTAGTTCTGGAATAGTGTGCAAGCTGTCTGCACCTACGGGAGGGTCTTCTATGTCCCAGCAAATGAATTTTTCACTTTTTCTCAAATCCTCGCGTAGGCTTTCCCATCCCTCAAACAATACTGCAAATGGAAAGTTGTTGTTAGACATGCATGTATGAGCCATCGTGAATTCAAACGTTTTTGCTCATATATGAATACATAATTTTGTTTGAATTACAGGAAAACTGTAACCTTTAAACTATTGATTGATTAATCATTGATTAGCTAGTTGTGTCACCCCATATGCATGAAGGTTATAATTATGTTATCCACATTTGCGGTAATCCCAATTCACAACTTTATTATCAATCAATTTTCTATGAACAACTAGCTTTCGGGAAAATTTGAGAATTTAAGTTAGAGTAGGGTGTTCAGGGTTATCTGTCATTGCATGTGGTGCCTTAATTTGTGCCATTCGAGTGCCGAAACATTTAAAAAAATATTTTACTGTATAAATTTAACCCCTTGTTCAGCGTGACTTCAAATGTAGCTGTTGGTCAGAGTGCAGTGACAATGTGTGCATGCACTGCTGCAATGTCAACACCTTAATTGTCATCAGTACATCTGCATATGGGAAGTTAATTTGATAATTTTGGGAACTGGTCGACGGCGTTGCCTGAATAAAATATTGTCCATGCAATGATGTTATATTTATGTGGTTATGAAATCCATCCCAACCGTTTTACCCCGATACTCAATCTCTATCCATCCCAAGCAATTCCCATTGTTGTTGTTTCTGGTGTCAAAGAATTAGCCTGGCAAAACCATTAACCTTCGCCAAAGGGATTGCGAATAATGTTCCTGCCAAAGGGGTTCCGCAAAACAAGATTTCTGTAAGCATTTGTGGGCATGATATCACTGGACGCAGTGTTCAGATACCCTGGAATAAAGCATATTCGCCTTCTGGCCTTCTCCTTCCAGATGCTGTGGCCGTCGATTAACAACTTCCATTGTTTACACACAAATTTGCATCTGTAGATCAGATCCCTATCTGGAACACGAAGAAGAATCTCGAACAGAACTTCTTCCGGTAACATATCCAAGAAGTAATTTGAAGGCAATCTAACGCGGTGTGTGTTAATATTGTGATAAGACGTTGCGGAAGCTGAAGCACCCATGGCAGAAGAGTTTGCAAACTTGCACGTTATAGTACGTACAAGCTCTAGGCCCCTACCTTTTGACCTATTGGGGCTTGCTCATTTAGTCTGTCTCAAATAGAAAATTATTCTATGGCGGGATGTTTGAAATTCCATTCATTCATTCAATTCCTATTCAATTCAATTCGTTACCCTGCAGTCAGCATGCATATGTAACATGCCATGAGGCAGTGGGCAAATTGCCAGATCTTTCCGCCTTTTTTTCTAAATTATTTTTATTTAATTTTGGAACTGATAGGAACAAATGGAATGTACGAGGACCTAGCATATATATTCTATTATATGTTTAAATTTTTTGTTTATGTATATTCAATTTCATCGAAATATGTCCGTAAAGTTTACCAGACCCTCTACAATTATAAATTTTACAGACATATTTCCATGAAATGAAATATATATACGTAAACAAAAAATTTAAACAAATAATAGAATATTTATGCTAGGACCTCGTACATTTCATTTGTTCCTAACAGTTTCCAAAATTAAATTAAAAAATAATTTGGTAAAAAAGGCTTATTCTGGTATGCAACCCTCTTTACCACTAAACCAATCTTGTCGGTGATAAATGATATAAGTCCTTAAATTCCGCACATAGAACTCATGTCAACGAATGGACCTCCCATTTCGTCTTCGGCTATACAGCACTAAAAATGACAATAGCCACTTCCTTTAATACAAAAACACAAGTTTTTAATAGATATTATATAAACTGTTATTAGAATAATATTTTTTTATAAATAAAATCTCTCGTAAGCAAAATGGGAATGTAGGAGCTTACGGAACAGCTGCAAAAATATACATTCATTACTATGCTAAAAAAAAAGAGTATAAGATGTAGGAATAATTTGATATTCCCGAATATCTATTTTTTTCGTTTTATGCATTATTACATCTTGTAAAAAAAATCAACGATTAGGTTTTTATAAAACACTTGTTTTTGCAACTATATCGTTTGCTCCCAGGCGATTAAGATTTCTTGCTTGGCCGAATTCTACAGAATCAGTCTGACAGTAGCACCGGTCATTTTGCACCCGTATTGACCAGCCCAGAACTGTGTGTCTTGGCCTTCGTGGTGGAATTTTACGAATCTCACATTTTCTGACTGTTTCGGAAATGTGTGTTCCACCTGCAACAGAGATTACAAGTTTAATGGGACTAAGCTATTAACTGGTTTAGTTGCGTTTAGTCTGCGGGTTGACACTCGCCTTTGTCCACCGACTGCCCGTCCACTGCGGTTCGACGTGCTCAAATGTAAAGCGATCCACGACTGTGTGTTTGCTGTCTTCCAGCTCCACCTTTAATCTGTAAACGCTGCCGCAGTCAAAACGTGCTCCATACCTAATTTCAAAATACAATCGAGTGTCTCTACTAAGCTAATTTCATGTCAAATAATTTTTGCTTATGCTTTTCATTAGCGTACCATTCACAAACGTATATGTCCGGGGTCAGTTCGGTCATCATGTCTTCCGAACAGCCCTCTTTGTACAAGTCAATGCGCTGCTGTTTTTCACACGGGTAATAGGTGGTGCTAAAGCAAGACGTATGGCCTGCGTAATACCCCATTACAAAAATTACATTCGAAAATCTAGATTACATAGGAATGTAGCAGACGTTACCAACCATTTAGTTCTGGAATGGTGTCCAAGCTGTCTGCACCTTTTGGAGGGTTTTCTATGATCCAGCCGTTGAAGTAGCGGCCTGCTCTATTCCTAGTCGCGCGACAGTTTGACCATCCCACAAACTTGGCTGCAAGTGGACAGTTAATTGTTGTCATGAGCAATTGTGTCTTCCAAAGTTCTTACTCGTAAACGTCTACCGTTTCATAATTTTTGAAGCATGGATGTTTACGGAAAAACTCGCAAGAGCAATAACGAATACATAAATTCTTTGAATGACAGGAAAACACTAATTTTGAAACTAAATTTAGCCATTGATTTGATCTCTGTGAAATAACGGTACTGATTAGGCCCACGCGTGGTCGCTGTGTCATCCCATGCATGCATGCAGGTTATGTTATCCACCTGTCTTCTAATTCACAACTTTATTATCAATCAATTTTCAACAAACAACTAGCATTCAGGTTAAATTTGAGCATTTAATAGTCAGGAGTAGGGTGTTCAGGGTTTTCTGTCATTACGTGGTGCCTCGTGTCACTGCCACGGGGTCTACAGGCATGCTACATATGCGTGCGCCTCGGGAGAGTGCTGAAACAATTTTATTTGAAAAAATGATTTAAAAATATTTGTACTACATGAATTTTAACCCCTTGCTAAGGGTGACTCTACAAATGTAACATTGCACATTGTCAGTGCATGGGAAGTTCATACAGTTGGGAGCTGGTCGTGGGCGTTGCCTGAATTTATCATGAAGAATTCACTGATGACAGTGCTGGATAAGTAAATGGGCAATTTAGGCAATTGTCTAAGGACCATTTTAGGGGCTCTGCCGTCTTAACAACATTAAAGGCTGACGCCGATGGTCAAGTACGTTGCGCGCTTGCCTCTCGATCCCCGGGTCGAGGTCGGTGGGAATTTTTCGAAAGGGCGAAAAGACCTTTCGAGAGGGAGTGCAAGTCCTTCTCATAGGAAAAATTCCCAGGGAAGTGAAGGAGGCCCTTTCCCTGGCGTTGGTGATTAACCATCTTGTGCAAAACTAGGAATGCAACTATAGACAAACAAACAACATTAAAGTCCCTGGGCACAGTCATATACTAATCCCTTATGATTAATGTGCACCGGACCTGCATGCATAGGCCCCTGAAATCGTGGGCCCGTGAGTCCATTCATTGCCGGAGCCAGACATCAAGTGTTGATTTGTCATGATCCGGCCATGACGTCATATATTATTCTAGATATCATAACACTTTTAATCTGTCGTTGTTTCCTCTGGTGTCTATAAGCTAAACCAACCTTCGCCATAGGGATTTTGAATGAGGTTCCTGCCAAAGGGGTTCCGCATAGCAATGTTTCTGTAAACATGTCTGGGCAGGACTTCTCTGGCGTTCAGGGTCTTTGGAATGACACATCCTCGACTTTTCGCCTTCTCCTTCCAGAGGCTGTGGCCGTCGATGAAGTCCTTCCAGTGTTTGCACACCAATCTACAGCTGCAGTTTAGATCCATGTCAGGAACCCGAAGAAGAATCTCGTAAAGAACTCCTTCCGGTAACTGATCCATGTCGAAATAAGACGATGAGGAACCTGATGCACCCATGACATAAGCAGCTGTGCTGCACTGCTGTAGGCAGCTAGTTCTGTAGTTCAACTTCCTGCATGTTCTGCGGTCACGTGCAGGGCTTGGTCATTTCGTCTGTCTCAAATAGAAAATTATTCTATATGCATTGACGGGATATTTGAAATTTAGTTTAATTATAATTCAATTCAATATAAATAGAAATTCCTATATCCGCTCCAATATCTCGTAATTTATAACAAATTATAGTAGTTTTATTGAATGCTTACGTCGTTATCTGGTTGCATACCAGAATAAGCCTTTTTTTCTAAATTATTTTTTACTTTAATTTTGGAAACTGCGTTCACACTGCGTGAACAAATGAAACATGAAAAATGAAAATGTACGTACGAGGATCTTGCATAAATATTCTATTATTTGTTTAAATTTTTGTTTATGTATATGTATATGTATATTCCATTTCATGGAAATATGTCTGTAAAATTTATAATTGTAGAGGGTCTGGTAAACTTTACGGACATATTTCCGTGAAATGGAATATAGTAACTAGTACTTCATTTAAATAATAGAATATTTATGCCAGGTCCTCGTACATTTCATTTGTTCCTAACGTACAGTTTCCAAAATTAAATAAAAAAATAATTTAGAAAAAAAGGCTTATTCGATCTGTTAAGGGGGCTTTCAACCATACCCTTTCCAATGGAGAATTCTTACGTAGACATTCACGTAGTCTGTGTAGCTCC
>JAQGCC010004595.1:0-12890 GCA_034698905.1 Xestoiulus laeticollis | reverse complement strand
GACTTGGTCCATTAGTTACAGCGCACAGCACAATGAAGGCTATACACTATTTGGAATTATTGGACACACATGTTATGACAACAATGAAAAATTTCAATCCAGACGGCGATGGTATCTTCCAGGGTCCACAAAGCTAACATTGTCCAGGACTGGTTTAAAGAACAGGATAGACGTTTTTTACACATGGATTGTCCATCGAAAAGCTCAGATCTCAATCCAATTAAGAATCTCTGGGATGCTATTGAGTGGCTCATCCGCATGAAGATTACACCATCTTCAAACCTAGCTGCTTTGGAGGAACTTATTCAAACCAGATGGTTCACTCTTGATGTAAAAGTGTTGCAGAATCTGGTGGAATCAATACCATAATAAATAAATGCAGTTTTGAAGGCAATAAAAAACCTAACTTGATACTAAGATATAGCCGGGCTCAGGAATTATGGCCAGGCAGTGTATTTGAGGGCAAATTACATGCAATTCCCTTGTCAAAATGTTAATTAGTGTTGTCGAGACATATTTATTTTTGCATGTGCGTTTTTTATTTAGCATGTGCATTTCATGTGTGCACGGGCAAAATTTGAATTGAAATTAGTTCTGATTGTGGATTTGAGTGTTCTGGATGACAGTTTAAATGTATCTACTGAAATTGATGTTTGTTAAGGTTATTTTCCAAGGAAATTACATAGTAAAAAATAGATAAAAGTATTGTGCTGTTTATACTATAAGAGTGAGTGCCTATATATAGAAATAATTTCACCTATTTTGAAGAAAAAAGACATCTTAAATTAGGATTAAAGCCTGGAGATATTTGGAACACCATTAGAACTGCTTTGGACTTCAACTGGTGATTGTAAAAGTTGATGTGGCCAGTTACAGCCCTTGTAAATATTCTATGTCAACTAACTGAGCGCGACACTTGGTATACTTTTTGGTATACTAGAAGGTATACTTTATAGTACACTAAAAAGTTTACTAGAAAGTATAATGACAAGGTTGGCTTGGTGGTTATGCTTAGCTCCTTGAACTCGGGAGACCCGAGTTTGAACCCCGGTCGGCTATCCTGGATGTGGTTTTTCGTGGTTTCCCACAACCTCAATTAATCGCCCATATAAGTACATAAAGGCGAATGCCGGGATAGTTCCCCAAAAACCTGCCACGACCATATCAAGTTCACCTTAAAAATATGGCACTTTGCCCCCTGCCACATGGCACATAATACATGTTGATTGCAGGGTAAGGAATTGAATTGAATATACTAAGTTTACTTTTTTGGACTATACTTAGTATAATTTCATATACTTTGAATTATATGAAAGTATACTTCGTAGTATATAAAAGTATATTATGAAGTATATGAAAGTATACTTCGTAGTATATGAAAGTATACTACGAAGTATATGAAAGTATATGAAAGTATACCAAGTATAGTCAGTTTAGTATACCATAGTATACATTATTTTTCATACATAGTATTCATTAGTATCCCACTTTTTAGTATACCATAAAGTAACTTTCTAGTATACCAAAAAGTATACTAAGTATACTTAAGATTTTGACACAGGGAGACATATTATACATGGTCTTTTTTGTAATATTCTGTCTCATTTTCATGTGTCTTTTTTAATGTCTTTTTGAATCTAAACAAGTCATTTAGGACCGGTTGCACCAACAAAGGTTAAGAATAACCTAAGGTTAACCTGCTTTATAACACTAGATTAACCCAGCGAGTAGGCTGCAGGGTTAACATTCTAGAATTTTTTTTGAATTTTGTTCTAGAATTATTCTAGAATTTTGTTTTCTGCATGTTGGAACATGGGTTCTATAAGCCGGCATTGTTTTATCAAGGGTTAATTGGTGCAACACATTCAGCTAACCTGGATGTTAACCAAGAGTTATATTTTAACCTGAGGTTAGTAAACCTTAGATTTTCACCTCAGTTGGTGCAACCGGCCCTTAAAGTGTCTTATTTCGATAGTCTTCTGTTCTGTCTCATTTTGGCATGTGTCTCATTTAATGAATTTTCGACTGAAAACGAAAATAATCCGCATGTGCGCATGCACAAAATACTAAAAATGGAATTTTTTGAATCATATTAAAAATGATTATTTCCGTTTTCAGTCAAAAATCGGGTAGTGAGAATCCGGCATTTTACAGGTTTACCCATCTCTTTGGTCTTATGAAGTCCAGAAATTGGGTAAGTGTAAATACCTACTTTATTTTTATTTTATATTGTAATTTGTACCCCATCCTCTTAAAAATCTGGGACTTTGCCCAAAATTGAATGAAAATTGAATTGTTTGCTATTATAGGGGAGAAACGAGTTAAATACTCTAACATCATCAACAGAGAAAGTTTGTCAATGATAACTAGAAGTATTTTTCAAGAAATTGGCCTCAATTTTGTATTATGTATTATGTAATAAAGTTATAAAGACACACTTTTGTGTCTCATTTTAAAGTCTTCATATGTGTAAGTTTTTTTTAAATAAGCCACTTTCATGCAACTCAAAAAAAAATCGCATACAAGCAACTTGTAGGTGTGGACAAAAAAAGACGTTTCTTATGTTTCCAAAAGAGACATTTCAGTTTAGAGTGTAAAAGTAGTTTTCCTTCACATTTGTAGATTAAATTAAAAAAAAAACTTAAGGTCGTTAGATAAAGCGCAGTTTAGTATAACTCAGTCGTAACGTCAGTCAAACCACTAGCGGCATAATGCTAGCAGACGAAAAAGTCGTTTGGAATTGACTTATTTTAAATAAGTCACTTTTTTGCGACTTTTAAAAAGTCGTTTTCGTTTTTGACACATGCGCATTATAAACCACTTTAAAAATCCAAGTGGAAGTGAAAGAGTAAATTCGCCATTTGCAAGTACCTACTCTAGCAAGGTTTTTTTTTTTGAAACTGAAATAAAAGTCATAGAAATTACGGAAAATAAACATTACTATACACCGAACGATTTCATTAGCCTCTAAAGCTGTTTTCTCACTGCACTTTACAAAAATCCTACGTCGAAGGAATTTCCCAAAACGGAGGAAAATCTGGAAACTCTCGAACAAGTATGCGATCGAATAAAAGATCGGTCTTTTTTGTACAAAATAAAATAATGAATTTTGTGGGCGGACTTCCTGACGCTTAACAAACGCATCCTCGCTGAAAAGGCATTCGACATTCTGGCGAGTATGAAATTAGCTCGGACTAAAAACGGATGAAAGAAAAATATTTGTAAATGTCAGGAAGATTCGCAGAAGCTAAAAACCGTGATTTTTAAAGATGAAAAAATTGGGTGATGGAAAAGGAATCGATGAAACCCATCGAGTTACGAAACATCTCCGCCACTAGGGGCAAAAATGACAAATTTTGATAAGAGACAACACTTGTGCGATATCGAACGCCGTATGCTTTGCGTTTTACGAACGATTAAGCGAGTGGTGGTTCGCATTGCAGCCTCATGCAGAAACACCCGTGCACGACCGACGAGCCGATTAAAACGATGGCACCAAAAATAAAGAAAATCAACGAAAGGCGAAGCAAAAGCGTCCGACGAATACGTAAAATAAAATCTTCGAAGCAGGGAGAACCGAACGAACGATGTCTCTCGGACTTCTTCGGCAGCCTGCCAAAAAACCTCAATAAAATAAGCGTGACATATTTGATTTCAAACAAAATTTCCTCAAAATGTCCGTATGAGGAAAGCACGAATTTCACCGATTTCACCGCACGACCTGGGACGATGTCGAGTCGAATTCGTCCGAGAAAAGAAACACCCAGGAACAAACGTGAAAAACGGAAAATGAAGAAGACGACAGCGGCTACGGCACGGCGTTTGCGGCTACTCCTGACTAGCTCCTTATTTCGTCCGTCGCCTCCCTCGTAAGAAAAAAAAGTCCTGGCCGACGGGATATTCCGCACGTACTGCGACCGTGGTCATCAGATGCTTTTTTACGCCGCACTTTAAAACGGGCAGTCATCGTATGAAAACATGATTGTAATGCAAGCAGCCATAAGTCACCGCTTTTTTTGAATACCGTCGCTACGTAGGACGCGACCGTCGTTTCGATAGCGTTTCGTTTTATGGCTATATCACATTTGGGAGGGATCCTTAGTAAGAACAACGACCTGAGTGTTTTTACCTTATATTTTTTTGCTTGTTTTTTTTATCTTATTTTTAAATTAGAGGCATTTTTTCTTTCTATTTTAACTTTCGCCCGCCTTTCGTTCACTTCGTGCCGTTTTGCCTTCCTTTCCGCCTGCGACGACCGCTTCGACGTCTCCTCAGTTCGACGCTGGAAAGATTGTCTGAAAAAAATAATCGAGCGACCATGTTTTGAAACCAGCAAATCCAGGCTGCAGGTATCCCAGCCACTTTTAGGGATAAAAATACAGGAAATATGGCAAACACTTTTTTCATATTCGCATTATGCCAAAATTACAAACCCGTACAAAAGTTAATAAAAATATAATAAATAAAGCGAGAATTTAAGGAAATATAGGACGGCTGGGATGCCATGGGGACCACCGAACTTTAGGCTTTAAAAAACACGTTACCTGAGAGGAGTTCCCTGGCTCCTCCGTCCCACGTCCAATCCACCGCTCTTTTCCTGGCATGTTTCAACAGGCGATGCCTTTCCTGTTCCACGGTGGTGCCGTAGCGAATGTTGATGGTGGCGCTGTGGCCGTGCAACTTAAGGTCCTTGCCATGCTCCGAATCGTGCATGGAAACGTTGAAAATGCCGCTGAGCCTCTGCAGCTGATTGTGATCGTCCTGCACCTTGCCGGACGGTCCCTCTTTCACGAAATGAAAGATGTCTTGGCCGTGGGACGAAAAGTGAATGTCCAGAAAGTGAGAATTATTCAAGACGGACACGACCACGTCCTGCACTATTTGACTGGCTCCCTCCAGCACGTTAACCACCGCTCGGCCGTTCAGTCGAGACACCAGGATGCCGTCGCCGAAAACCGATTTCTTGCGGGTGATCAGCGGGCGTTTCAAGCGGAAGTGAGTCTCGGATTTGACGCGGGTGATCGGCACGAAACTTAGGCGGTGAAATTCGCGCTGGATCACGTCGGACGAACATCCCAATCCCGAAATCACCGGCAAGTTGCTGGGCATCTTCACGCCCAGCTGATGTCCCTTGCTGTCTTCTTTGACGCCGGTGATCTCTTCGAAGTTGTAGCCGAACAGCGGAAGCCAATCCATCAGTTCTGCGAAATATATACGACAAACGAAAAACGTTATAGGGCATGCAGGCGCATTGAGAAAGCTTACGGCAAAAATGTAACAAACCGTGCAGCTCACCCGTGTAATATTGGTTCTGGGCGTTGGAATGCGGGTTTACGGGATCGTTGTTTCGGAAGCGATACAGGTACATGGCCTGCGGTGTGGTGAGGTAATCCAAGATGTTCTCGAAATCCGGAGTCATCCACTGCGTCTGGATGGGATCGTAAACCCGCGCGCCGAAATGCAGCAGCTTGGTGATGGGGTCCCTCAGGCCTCCGTGGAAATCCACGGGCAGGTAAAGATGAGGGTTTGTGTCTTCGAGCAAGGCGCCGAAGGGCGAACGGCGGATCTCCTTCACCACGTTGCCTTCCAGGTCGAAGACCAGCAGCGGAGAGCCCGAGTGGTCGGTGGCGACGAAATACTTGCTGTTCGAGTTGCGATGCTCGAAATGGATGAGGTGCCCTCTGTCGTCGTACGTCAGCTGGTACGTCTGAGCGGATTTCGGATGATGGATGTGCGTGACGAGATGCGGCTGCCTGACGTTGGTGTAAAAGTACTGCGTTATGTTCCCGTGAGTGTCTTTTCTGGCGATCAAGCGTGCCGAGGAATCGTAGTGATAATGAACTTCGTAGAGATTGCGATGGGCTGCCGATTGCAGCTGGGCGTGAGCGTTGTACAGAAACTTCTCCTCGCCCTTTTGGACCAGAAATCCTCGGTTGTCGATGATGTTCATGTCAAAGTCCCCGTAAGCGATCAGGCGATCTCCTTCGTTGTACCTCAGCTTCACGTCTTTCTTGCCGTGAACGATTCCCACGATGTTGCCGTTCTCGTCGTAGCGATATTTCCACGAGTCCTTGTCCGCCGCCTCTTCCAAGAAGCCGTCCAGGGTGTAGGAATAGTTCTGGCGCAGCTCGGGCGTGTCGAGGCCGAGCTTGGCGGTGATGTTGCGAATGCGGCTGCGGTTGTCGTAAACGAGTTGGTAACGGAAGACCTCCGAGCCGTCGACCTGCACCGATACGACGGAATCGCGGCCGTACTGGTCCAGATGCCTGATCTTGGAAAACTTTTCCGCCTTGCTCTCGATGACGGTCTCGTTGAAGTGGTTGTGCTTCACGGTGAACTGCATGACGTTCTCCAAAACGCCGGTGTTGACGTTGAAGTGATAATTCACCGGGTAGATCTCCTTGCCGTTGATCTCCAGCTCGCAACGCTGGAAACGCGCGTTGCCGTCGTACTGGTACTTGATCTTGATCGCGCTCAGCCCCAGCTTGATGCCGAAGCGCACCTTCTCCTCCTTGATCAACGCCCCGTGGTACTTGTAGTCGGTGCGGCAATCGAAATCCGAGGCGTCGAGGGAAACGCTCTTCACCAGACCCGTGTCGCCGTAATACGCGTACTCGATCTTGGAGTCGCCGAACAGAGAGGCCTGCAGTTTGCCGTTGCCGTCGTACAGGTAGGACACGCGACCTTTCAACCCGGGATAAATCTTGGCCAAGAGCTCTCCCCGATCGTTGTACTGGATGATGAACGGCTGCCGCATGCTGGGCGCCGTGTACTGCAGCTTGTAGAACCCGAGCGACGTCTGAATGCCGAATTCGTGGACGTGACCTCTCGGGGTGGCTATGGACTGGAGGCTCCCCGTGTCGTCGTACTGCAGCGAATAGCGTTTCCCGCTCGGCACTGTTATGGCAGTCGGCTGAAAAACAACGAAATATTAGCGGTCAATCGATGGTTTTACGTAAACCGATGCCTTGAACACGACGCGATTTCGTTACCAGTCCGCTTAACGGATCCTTAAACTTGTAGTAGAGGATGGCCCCGTCCGAATATCGTATTTCCGCCAGACGTCCTTCTCTGTCGTAGCCGTACTGCTCCCTGATGTCCCCTCGATGCCACTGAGCCAACCGACCGAAGCGATCGTACTTCAGCTCCACCGCAGTTATGTTGTACACGGGAATCCAGCGCTGAGGACGACCGACTGCATCGTACTTGATGCTCAGCAAAGTCAGTTGGTTGTGATCCAACAAAGACTCGATGGAATTATCGCGATCGAATTCCATTGCCAAGAGATTGTCCCCGTTCACCTAGTTCAACGAATAAAGTCGGTTTAAAGGAGGCGCGGCACGAATCTTACAAATTTATAGAAAATGTCGCGCTCTGCGCCGCAATTGACGTACTTTCATCTTGCGCACCACCTGAGACACGTGCTTGTCTCTTCCTTTTCCCTCTTTGCGCACGAAATAGCGCCATTCCAGACGATGAACCAAATCGTCCTGAATCAAAATCTTCTGCCGACTAGGCACGGGGAAGTTTTCACCTAAAAATTGCGCAGTTTAAACACCAGTGTTCAAAACCAAGACGAGGCCGCAGATTACCGAGATCGTTACATTTCGAACAATATCTGGCGGCTCTCGAATATATACAACAACGTTACCTAAAACCAAATCCACGTCCGATAAAATGGGATACGCCATGGCTTCGGTGATGATGCTCCTTCCCCAAGGGGAATTCAAAGTGACGCTTCCTTCGTTCTGCCGGATTATCTGGCTCTCGCTTAACCCTGCAGAAGAAACACAATAACGAGTCTTAAAATTACGCAACAAATTCAACTTTCCTGCCTGCCCTTTATCATCGTCCATTAATATCTAGTCTTGCCTTGCTTGGTCGTGACGGATAACCCCTTGATTAGAATGGACGTGACGCTGCCTCTGTCTCCGGTGACTTTGACTTCTGCCCCTTTGATGCTCAAGTCGAAACGTAGCTGAACAATCTCGCCGCTGGGAGTCACCGCTTCCGTGACTCTGCCGTTCTCGTCGTACTGGTATATGAACGACTGTCCCAGGCTGTCGCACTTGCTCTTCAAAAGTCCGGTGTTTCCGTGATAGTCGAACGTGACGTTGTACGAGCCGGGCATGATGAAATCCTGCAGCATCTTCATGCGCGTGTTTCCCAGCCTCACCTTCTGTCCGTGCGTGTTCTCAATGGTGTTCACCATGTTGCTGTAGTCGCGCAGCATGAATATCTTGTTGCCGGAGGTGTCCGTGATCGAGCTCAGCTTGCCGAAGCTGGTGTTCAGATTGTACGTAAAGGTGTAGACCGATTTCCCGGTCAATATGTTCTTGGTGGTGACGTGGAGCCCGTAGCGATTGAAAACATAGACTTCTTGCGTCTCGGGAGAATAAATCTCGTACTCCCTGAATCGCGTCGGTTCTGGAAGCGTGGCCATCACGGAACGGATCCGCAAGTTGCCCTGGTCCGCGATGTGAACGATTCCGTCGGGGGTGACCGCTATGGACGACACCGTGCTCATCTTGGAAAGAGAAGCCAAGAAGTGTTCCTCGTCGAAGCACTTGCAGTCCCTTTCCAGACAGTTGCACTTGGACTCCACTCCGGCAAAGTCGGATATCTTGCCGTCCGTTCCGATGACTCGGATGCGGTTGATTCTCTGGGAATCGCTCTCGGCTATGAACAGTTCTCCGGAAGGTGCGAAAGCGATGCTTTCGGGGAATATGAGGGTGGAATGGGCAGCCAATTCTAGGTTGTCTTTGTTGCTGCCGTGAGCGGAGGGACAGTGTAAAGGCTGTCCCGCGACCACTTTCAAGCGGCCGTCTTGAGATAATTTCAGGATCATGTGATCGTCAATGATGTGCAGGGACCCGTCCAAAGGATCTACCGCGAGTTCCGTCGGCCACCGTAAATGGACCTACATTGAAAAAAACAACAACAATCTCCCGATTAGTTAACGTTCACGCGACAGTTATACGGATTTCTGCGATCGTACGTATAAATCCAAACGTATACCTCATCCAAATTGAGCGTTCCGTGACAAGGAATCGGTTTCCAATGGCCCTTGTGCCTGTGATCTCCGATGAGCGTATGAATCAGTCCGTTTTTGTCCACCATTCGGATATTAGTTCCGTCGGCAAAATAAACCAAGCCGTCGGCAGAAAACACCAGACCTATAACAAGAATACGATGACCGGGAAGCCGTACAAATATTATTGCTGCAGACATATGTGACGATCGAGACGTACCTTTGGGATACATCAATTTCGATTCTTTGGCCAATCCACCGTCGCCGCAGTTGTTTTTGTCTCCCGGAAGACACCTTTCTCCGCTTCCTATCAAAACTTCAAAGTTGGTTTCCAGATCAGGAATGTCTTCGACGGTTTTGATGCGAAGAATTTGGTGGCGCTCGGGATCGGACAGATGGACGACTCCGTCAGCAGGACTCACCGTTAAGTGATATCGATAGGACACCAAAGCCGGGCTGCAATTTAACGAAAACGTGAGGTTGGCTTGCTTAACGCGAACGAATACTGGTAGACATTAGCTTAGACTGCCGGTTTATCGAGGAAGAATGACTAACTTGAGTTTCAAAACGGTTTGCACCGTCCGATCCGGAAGTATCCGTCTGACCAAATTGAAATCTCCGACGTATAGGCTCCCGTCGGGAGAAGCAGCCAGAGCAACCGGAGCCACCAGGCGTTGCTCCGAAGCGATTCCGTTGCAATTGGGACATTCCAGAGGCCGTTGCTGACCGTTGCCCATGGTGGTTAGCAACACTCTGGGTTTGTAACGCAAATAAATGTTGGTGCCATCTCCCTTTTGCAATATGCCTGAAATAATTAGGTTACGTTAAACTGTGCAACTTCCATTTTAGTACATGTACAACCAAGTGTCCACACCCTAGGCGCATAGCCTCCGGGAATGGGTTCAAAGGGGGTATAATTTACCTTCGTGAAAGTTGTATCTATGATGGATATCGAAATTCCATCCTCCGATGTCCGAAATACTCATATCGTGTCCGCTCAACTTTGTCGTTTGAACGTCCCAGATGATTCTCTTGCACGTGTTGTATTCGTAACCCACCGATACTGCGAACGAACGCACAATTAAGCCATCGTAAGTACATTTAGCCGCAAAAACGGTCTACTTATAAAATTTAGTTCAATCGCCATCACTCACCAGTTGCCGTGGTGACTCCATAAACCCTCTGGCGGTAGACGTTTCTTCTATTCCAAGCGTACGTGTACTTGAGACCGGGATCGGCTTCGAACGTTTTCTCGAACAAAATGCCTTCGATGGAGATCCTCAAATGGATCAGACGTAAAGTGGTCGGAATGCGATTCGGCGTTAGCTGCAGTTGGATGCTGGACATGTAACCGCCGGCGCGGCTGCTGTGATACACGAGATGCAACTCGGTGCCGGGAATCTTCAAACTTTCCTGAAGAACCTGATTAATTGAAACGTTATAAACACGTCTCTTTCTTCCGAGGAGCAAGGAATCCTTAGACGGTTCGCGTAAAACAAATTTTACCTGCGACTCTGCCAAAATGGTGCTTTTCTCGGGGCATCCGCCCAGAAACTCGTGTTTCCAGGTTGCCAAAACGACCGGCTTAATGCCGTCGTAGTCGTGCTCCGTGCACGGTTCCATTTGAACGCTTTGTTCGTCCTCGTTGGACATGACGACATTGTCGATGATGATGACTTCGTTCCAGGGAACCATGATCGCCTGTTTCATGGGCTTGAATGGATCGCGCTGGAAATGCAGAGTCACGGCACCGCCTCCGTTGACCATCAAGTCGAACCTATCGAAAGACATCGAAATCGTCGATTACGCCGCGGAAATGTGGTCTTGCCGACTATACATGCGACCGCTAATCTATAGAGCAAAAGTTTGACCCTTAAACATTGCAGTACTATCCAATAATTCCACGTACCATCCAGTTTGCCGAGTGAGGGTGAATCCTTCTTGCGAATTACTGGTGCTCACGCGGATCCCCACGATGCCGCTGCCCGATGAACTCACAACACGTCCGCGAATCACAGAAGCTCGACTAGAATAGAAACGAGGTTAGAAAATAACCGTACAAATAAGCGACTTTAATAATACGATTGTTTCAAACAAAAAATGCGAGGAGTTTGCGCGTGAAGCCTAGGCACAGAGCTTATTTGCATATAATTTATATCGCTTAAATACGGTGAAACACAAGGCGATATCAACAAGACCCTTTCGCACAAATACGCTACTTGGAAATTTATGGAAGATCATAAAAAACCATAACACGTATGCTATGTTTAATTTGAAAAGATAGCAAATAAATTAATTCTAAAAACTCCGATGCAAAGCCGCTAATACGAACGTTAGCTAGGATAAAATAATTCAGTTTTAATTCAATGGAAGACCATATTAATAAACTCACCTGGTATTGAAGAAATTCCAAAACACACTGATGGGGGTAGCAAATGACAAAACACAAAAAAAGACATGTATCTATGAGGATGATTATTGGATATTGTAGATTTGTTAGCCACGTGGGGGATGGGAGAAACGTACGGCATTTAAACATCGAGGTTATATTTAGCAAATCTTATAAAGCAAATGCACATATCCATCGGAAGCCATTCAACAGAGGTCGTGCACAGGTCAAACGTGCAATATTGGACATCGAGACGAGTTTCTGTACAAGGCAAATAATTTTTGAATTTATAAGAAAAAAAATACACGCAAGACGAATGCAACATAGAATATAATTATAAAACACGGTAAATATTGCATTTTTTTTATTCAAATGCCTTTAATATAAGCCAATATTTATTTTTTTCCCCAATTAAATTACATGTATATCAATAAAACCACAACAACTTTAACAACTAAAGTGGAAAAATTGAATTGATATCCCCAATATGCATACGAGAGATTTTTCGAGAGATTATCAAAAATACGGGCAAGCAAGCAGATCGGAAATGAAAAACATGGATCGGTTTTGTACCGCGTAACAAAATAGGATATAGCATGGCCCATAGCATTTCAACAAATAACGGTGCCACTTTAATATACATCCCCAAAAACAGGCAGGCAGACATATAGACCATGCAGAAAGCCACCAGAATTGATAATGCAACACGAGCGTAATGAAATTCAAGCGTAAGAAGAGTACGTTTTCTTACCTTTCGTTGAAGGCATTTTTTCTCACGTAATTCTGCACGCTGTCTTCCTCGATGAGAAAGCGCATGCGTTGAAAGAACGAGGCTGTCACGGCCGGAGGTTGCTTTTTCAACAAGACTTCCAGAGGATCGGCAGTGGACACACACATGAGGTTATCGGAACAACCTTTGGTCAGACAGCATTCGCTGTCTTCGCAATCCACGAGGCCATCTGAAAAAAACAAAAAAAAAACAACGGCCGTTGAGAAACCCCGGAAGACGATCAACCGCAACTCAAAACGGATATCGACGAAATAAGGCGGACCGTCAATTGCAGCATCAGAGTTAGATAATTTTAATAAGAAAACATGCATCAACTGGGAACCAAAGGAGAGCGGACATCAGCTCGGTAGGTCATTAAGACTGGGCCCGAAGAAAAGTAAATCCAAAAGGATATATGAACTTAAATCCAAAAACGAAATGAAAGTAAATTCAAAAGAAAGATTAAGCCTCATCCTGTTCCACTCTGCAGTTTAGACATAAACAGAATGTCCCAGCAAGATCACCTGAAGGTGCTGACTAACTGATAGCTAAGCCTAAACAGATGAACGTCCAGATTGGTCCCCAATAGCCTCAAGGATGTAGCAAACAGAAGTGTGACTCCAACTACTGCCTTACTCCTGATTGGTTACAGGACGAAGCCAAGTAGTATAAAAGGAGGTCTTATCTTCCATAGATCCTCA
>JAQGCC010004594.1:0-12894 GCA_034698905.1 Xestoiulus laeticollis | reverse complement strand
TCGTGGCAACGAAATCAACACTTTGTGGACGACTGGCGACTAGCGATATTTCTGACGTCATATCGCGGTCGCCAGTCACTCCAGTTGCGCCAGCGAACGCGTACCTTAACCCGACAGCGAGGGGGTGGATATTGTAGCACATTTTTTTATTAAATTATCTTTATTAGTACATGCAAACTTATCTTCGGCAGATTTGTCCATTGGTTATGCAAGCAAGTAAACCCTTGTAATCAAAGCGTAATTCATAACAGATTACAGGGTGCTTATGGCCCGAATGCTTCAACCCGAAAAGGTGTCAGCGTTTGGCACCCAAATTTCTGGCATGGAAACATGTTGTGGATCTGGAAAAATTGCAAGACACCATTGTGGACTGCTTCAAGCAACTTGACAAGCAGCAGTACTGTGAAGGGATGTTCAAACTATAGTCACACTCGGATAAATGTCTCAATGTTTATTAAAATTATGTTGATAAATAAACTTATGTGGTTTTTGTAGAATGTACAATGTATTATATTTTTTTTAAATTATAAATT
The DNA here is from genome assembly GCA_034698905.1 of Xestoiulus laeticollis. NCBI lineage: Eukaryota > Metazoa > Arthropoda > Diplopoda > Julida > Julidae > Xestoiulus > Xestoiulus laeticollis. Next base: position 12,361 of record JAQGCC010004594.1, on the reverse strand, counting down.
TTAGTGAGATTATGGCTTGTACCTTTAAAATCGGCCATATTTATTGTCCGATAAGGGCAAAGTCATTCAAATAATAATAATGTGTCACATGCTTGACTACTGAAAGATCATGAGTTTGGTGTTTGGGATGAGTGAGAATACAAAGAAGGATTTGAATAAAATCTTAGTTCTCATGCAAAAGATTAGTTTATACTTCATGAGGTAACATAAATTTAACAACCAAATGCACTTGTCAGTTTCTGCATTTTTTACTTTTGAACATCCTTAATAAGGTTGCATACCAGAATAAGCCTTTTTTTCTAAATTATTTTTTTATTTCACTTTGGAAACTGTTAGGAACAAGTGGAATGTACGAGGACCTAGCAAATTGTATTATTTGTTTATGTATAAATATATTCTATTTCATGGGAACTGTAAAGTTTATCAGGCTCTCTGCAATGATAAACTTGACAGACATAGAAAAAAGGCTTATTCCGGTATGCAACCCTCTTAATCATCTAAATACTCAGCACTTGAAGCAAAAATGCATCCATCTGTTTGCTAGTGACTTTTAATAATAGTACACTCATCAAAAACTAATGGAGCATGATGAAAGAAAATGTAGCCTAACAATTTACCATTAGTAATCACCATTTATCATTGAGTCTATTGCAGGAAATATGTAATTCTGGAGGACTTTTGAGAAAGTTAAGGAACCTTAGGGTCCGCCTTAGTTGTCGCCAGTGGCTAGCAATATTTCCTGTTGCTCGCTACACTTGCGGCCAATTATTCACCCAAAATTTCCTCGAAAAACTGACCTTAATTCGTTATTTTTGTGCTTTTGCATCGAAAATTACAATGCGGAACAAGGACTTGCCACGCCAGCATTAGTGGACTAGAAAAACTTCTTGTTTTCCCTTACATTTACAGTTATCCTTTAAACTTCCTGCAAAATATTGGAATTTCTGGACGCCCCTGGCCTTACAAAAAAGTCATTTAGTCATTTTTATTAAACACAAATATGTTGAATCACTTATAAAGAAGTTTTGAATAAAGTCCAATTTCATTTTTTGTTGCTTTTTAAATTAACTTACATTTGGTAATTGCATTTTGTCTTTTGGGTGAAAAAAATGCTATTATTTTTAACATGGAAATCTGAGTAAATTGGCTGAAATTCTTGCTTAAATGACTCAAAATGCAGTGATGCTATTTCTGAAATCGGTCATGGTCAGATTTACCCCTTAATCCCCATATAGCCCCTGAAGACTTTCTCAAAAATACACCTGTAAGTCTCCTTTGTATTATTATTTAAATGTCAGGACAAAAACCTGGGACCAAACATAATGGGCTTTCTATTTTATGGGCACTGACACCTCAAAACGAGGTCAAGTGAAAGTGTTGAACAAGAGGGCAGACATAGTGTCTCCAGAGGATTTCCCCTTGGGAAAACTTACATATTTTTAACAATGAATTGTCAAAATAATCCATTTTTTGATGCAATATTACCATAAGTGTTATACTTGCTTCAATACTAATTCAGAAGCCCTGGAGGCCCCTCTCATATCTCAGAACCCTTTCCTAACCAACAATTTTATTAAACAAACAGAAAAATTATTGTTTTTAAAGAAATTCACATACTAGTACATGTACATGTATTAAGACCACTGGAGTTGCGTTTGAGAATCTAGATCCTCTTGCATTGAAATTGTAATTAAAGACACAACTATGTAATTTTGCAAAAACAATTACAGAGTATACATGTACGTGCAGAGCCATTCAAAAAAAAAAAAAAAGAATGGCATATTGAAGAATGTGGAGCTAATATAGACAATTTTAATATATTGTCCGAATTTAGGTTTTTACGTTGCTAAAAAAATGCATTTAATGCACGTCAATTAGAAATTTATTTAAAAGTAATAAAGAATAAGCGTGTGATAGCATGAGAAAGTAAAAGCAGCATAATTGATATTGATCTTAAAAAAGTCATTACAATGGACATGGTGGCAGGAACAATCCCACACCGAAGGGTGGAGCCTCAGAAGCAAACTTCATAGAATTTTTTATTTTTTTTGTTGCTTTTCTCCATTTTTTTTGTGTTCCTGCAGTAATATTTCACGCAAATCGTTGTATCACGTACAATGTATGTTTGGTTACAGCTCACCTTAACTAGCTTCAGCCGGCCTTAACCCGCGCATTTAACGCTGTTATTAGTACCAGTATCATCCACCCCTACATATTTTTTCTGGAAACAAAGAGTTCTAGATCAATGCATCAATGATTCTTGAAAAGTATTTGGCCTGTGCTTCATGCTCTTAGTTTGTGTGGAATCATAAGTGAAAATCATCATGATGGTAATCCCGTTGACTAACCTATTGAATTCAATTTTTTTACCATACAGTCAACAAGATGCTATATGGTAAGGGGCAAACCAAAGTTCACATACTGTGAAACCTGTGAATAGTGCACACCATTGGGACAAGGTTGGCTAAGTGGTTACGCTTAGATCCTTGAACCCGGGAGACACGGGTTCGAACCCCGGTCGGCTATCCTGGTTGTGGTTTTTCGTGGTTTCGCATAACCTACCGCAATCGCCCATATAGGCAGATGCCGGGATGGTTCCCCAAAAATGCAGCCACGACCGTATATTCTTCGAATTGAATTGACTGAACCATAAGGTGCGCTGCTTGGAGCGAGAGCGCTACTTGCACGTTCAGCTAAAGTGATGACCATGCACACCCGTGCCGACTATGAGGGATTGCTACTTACAGGTAGCGTGCTATTTACAGATTTCACTGAGTGAAACTTGTGAATAGCGCACCCTATTTTTTATTGACTGTTTAAACGCCGCAACATGATACAGCGTGATGAAATACTGGAGTCGTGGGAGATTTATGGTGCAGAACAGAACGCTAAGTGCTTAATAGAGAGCTATGTGTCCAATATTGCTGGATAATTTCAGATGAAGAGGACCAGAGGCACCCTATTAGGACTGAAACATAAGGTGCTCCACTTGGAGTGAGAGTGCTACTTGCAGGTTCAGATCAAGTTATGACCATACACACCGGTGCCGACTGACGGTTCGTTAATACTATTCAGTGCGCTAAATAAAGGGACACTATTTAGAGGTTTTGCTATACACGCTACCTAGAAGTATCGATCCCATAATGCAGTCGGCACGGATCAATTTACAGACCATCTGAACCTGCAACTAGTACTTTCTCTTGCCAAGTAGCGCTTCTTAAGAGTTCGGTTCCAATGGTGTGCGCTATTCACAGGTTCCACTGTAATAGAAATGAGCCCCCAGATTTCGACTGACCTTTACCATGGTCTTTCCAACATCTAACAGGCTTTGTTAATTTAGGTTAGGTTAGGTCTCTGGAGAGAAAATTTCTATGGGCTCAAATTATCATGAACTGAAAACTCAAATTTGTTCAAGTTTCTCATAAGTTTAGAGCTCAAGAACAAATTCTCCATCTTTATTTCATTTTCCAATAAAATTTTCCAATAAAATTGGCCAATTTTCATTATAGCTCGAATCATGTTAGGCCATTTAAACGACTTCACGCCTTTAAAATTCTTAAATCGAACTAGTTAGTGCCTTGTTCAAATAAGTTGGACATAGGAATTTTAATAGCATTATACAAAGCAATTCTAAAAGGCGTGACATCGTTAAATTAAAGCTTTTGAATGCACCTCATTTGGCAAGTACATGTATATTTTTTTGGGTGGAGTTGATAATCGAGTGGCATCTTGGATTAACAAACATAATGATTAATCGAGACAACTGTACCATGGCCCGATTAAATGGTTGTTTTGATTATACAGTTTTATTGGTAATGGACCAACTAAACCCCCATTCCGCTGACTTATTTAAGGCAATTTATCATACTGCTCTATGGTTATCTTCTGTTTCAAGCTCAACTCCTTCATGTTTCTTTGCAATTCTTACACATTGCTACACATTTGAACGTTTTTCTTACGCTACGCGATTTTGACGTCACTAGCAGATGACTTTTTCCTCGGCGTAAGGAAACTTAAAGCAATGGGAAGAGAGATGAAAAAAGCAGACGTTCTTTTTTCCGGCCAATGGGAAGAGAGATTATTCCGACTAATGGGAAGATTATATGAAAATAGCAGACGTCGTTCGCGAAGCTTTTTTACAATCTTTTGTGGATCTTTGTGGAAGAAAGAGCAAGAAAGGGCAAGAATGCAGCGAAATTATCTTCTATAGGGGTCGCTGCAAGCTTACGTCAGAAAAAAGTTAACTTTGAAATGTGTAGGGAGTTGGCGTAACGTTAGTGTAACGTAAAGCATCATAACGTAAGAAAACGTTCAAATGTGTAGGGGCCTTAACAGGAAATGCGGCCTGACCTTGGAAACTGGTTTAGGACCAGTTCACATATAAGATGGGAGGGGGGCTAAATGCTGATAGCAATAAGCAGTTATTTTCCAATGTATTTGTATTAGAGTGGCATGGGTTTGGCGATTCCGATAACAAAAAACTGTTGATACCATTATGCAGCATCCACCATATTGTTTTGCTTTTTCTGATGTGACCTTTCAACTGCCAGATATGCAGACAAACACTTATTATATGCTACAGTGCATGCTCAATAATAGCACTGGCTTTGAGTTTTTGGTACGCTTGGAGAACATTGATGTTACCGTTATTAATATGATGTTAATTATTAATTCGAGCTTATAGTGAACGAATAATTAACTTAAAAAATGGGTTATATGCATCATCAAAATCAACAGTTGGAAAACTTCGGAAAGATTTCTTACCGCCTCTTTGAGCAAAATGCATAGTCTGTTTAAGTTTAATTTACAGTGAGTAATACCACTTGCGGCTTAAGATTAGCAATTTGGAATATTATCCATCCATATCTTACTCTTGCAACATAATAACAATAAGAGGCAACCTTCTTACTGCAGTACAGGTACAAGGAATGTCCAACCATATTTTCAATTAGCACGTACCTTTCTTCTTAATAAATTTCTTTTGCATAAACCCTCAATAAAATAACTGAAGCCTGAAAGATCTAACTTCAACACAAACCCTGTGTTAGGTGTATCAAGTCAATCTCATTAGTCATTAGCTAATCTAATAAAATATAATTTTGGTTGCAGTTGATGCAACCTGATTGGGCATTTCTCTTGAGCAGCTGAATCATTTGGCATTTGATCTACATCTGGTGCCCATGCTCAGAAGAGTCACTTAGTTCTGCTAAAGCTCACATGTCAAAGTGCCCTTTGTGACTGTCACTCACTGCCCCCTTAAGTTTCTAAATAAAAGGCGGCTCACAATTGCCAAAAATCGCTCTGCACCGGCCGCACAGATTGCGCATGTGCATCCTGATATGGGCGGTGCTTAGTGACGTCAAACAGGCTGCCAAAGCGGGCTGCGGTAAAGTAGAAAGCTGGTCAACTTTGTCGCTTACTGCTATTGTCGGCAACTACCGAGCAAAATACGCAAAATGGCATACAATTCCATTTAGAATTGTATCAATGAATCAAAATGCAAGTGTTTATATATAGGTATGTTATTTTTACTGTTATTATTTTTGTACAGGTGTAAACAAATGTACGCGCTTTTTGGCGTCTTTCTTTGTGTATGTGTTGCGCCTGTGATTAGCTGTTTAAAACTATAGCGCCGCGTGCACGTTATTTTGATTGTGAACTGCAGCGCCATTTTTTCGCTAGTGGGTGACGTCATTCGCTATTACGCCGTATCACGCCGCGCTTCTGGTAATTGTGAATTGGCTTTTAGGTACCTCCTTGGGTGTGGTGTAAAGTAACAGTCGATTTTGGGATATTGGTTAGGGAATAGCATTTTAAAACTTCACATCTCAGATTTATCTTGATTCTTTATGCTGTCTAGTTTTATACTGCTGCAATTCTTGGGATATTGTGAGTTGCTTAAAACAGGTAACAGACAAATCGCTGCTGACAAAAAAAAACCAAGGCATGTCTTTTTAAATCATTTTCAGCTTCCTTATTTATCTCCATGGGGTGCTAACCTCTGCCTCACAAAAACGTTAAATGTTCGCTTAACATCTACATTTAGTAGCATGCTGTTCAAAATTAGCCAACCAAAATATTCAGTTAACGCGTGAAAATCTCATGGACTAGCATTACTTAAATGATAACGATCGAATTTGTCCCATGCTGATGACAAATTCAGCTTTTTTGCTGGATTTTTTATCACAACGTGAGCTTTTAATGTTAAGCATATTACACGGAAAACTAAACATCCAGCAAGGTGTGTGGCAACATAATAAAGTAGGACAAAAGATTCATTGAATTCCAACAAAAATACAATTACGAAGTAGTTATGGTGATGACATAAGTGAAACTTCATCTTTCGAAAGCGACGAAATTGAAAATACTAAAGCGTAAATGTTTTACACTTTTTTGCACGATTCATTGACTACAAACTATGAGAAAAGATATTCTGGATAATGTTGTGTATACAAATTATTTGCCACGAGGTGCATCATAGTCAACACATGGTCACCTTTTGCAGTATGGAGTGAATGAATATAGCCAACAATTGATTCCACTTAATGGTATCATGGATATAATGATATCACCAGTTATTGTTATCGGAAAAGCCAAGTTCTAGACACTCTAATACAAATACATTAAAAAATAACTGCTTATTGGCTTCAGTTTGGTTAATGGTATCATTAAGCTCACCTCCCTCTTATTTGTTTACTGGTCCTATCTCAATTTCCCAGAAGGCACATTTCCTGTTACCATGTTTGTATAATATGGAATTGCAAAGCAAACAAGGATTTGAGCTTGAAACAGAAGATAGCCATTGTAGTTGATGAAAACGGATGCTTACTATTAACCCTTCTTTTTGCATGTGATTAGACATGGGATAATCTAGTGATAGGGTAAACTCATTTTAAATCCAATTTAACAATGATAATGGGTAAGTCGCTTTTCTCTTGAAAATGGGTATGACCTCCCCCCCTCCACATGGCATTTGTTTGCTGACAGCTGACTGTAGGGTACTGAGTTGAATTGAATTGTGGATTTAAAAAACCTAAAAGCTCTTAACATTAGAGAGCAGTATTGAATGACTACTCTTTGTGGTTGGCTTTGTAGGACACAGCACCAAGTCTTACATGTGCACATGTGGCTGGGTATTGAAGACTATGGGGCTGAAAAAGGCTTAGCTATAAAGACATGTTGGTGCATGTCTAGAACAAGCTCCCTTTGCCATGCTCACTGCTTGTCTATGTATGGCGTATGGCGTATTCACAAAGGCGATTACAGGATCGCCTTGTGCAAATGGCTAATATATTATCGATATTAGGTCGACTGATTAATTTTATTGCTAATAAAATTTGACCTACTAAACAAGACACAACAATATGTGGAAAAAATTCTTTGTGAATACAAAGAGTTCCCACAATGCATAAAATGCCCATTAAATTACCAATTAAAGCTTGCATTCATGGATTCAAGAAATATTTAATACACGAAAATGCTTTTTATATAGCCAATTAATTTTACTTTAATGTCTATGCATTTATTTATAAAGATACCTCATTATAGAAACATCATTTCATGGTGGATGCAGTGAGAATCAACTCACAGTATCTACATAACTAAAAATTTATTTTTATTCAAGGCCTACAAACGGTATACGCTTTGCGTGCATAAGAGCATAATTTTATTTTTTTTTTTATTATTTTTCAATTTTGTAGAGGGTTTTGCCTTGATTTCACGCATGTCTTATGCCTGTTATACCACAATGCATGCGATGGACTAGTTTATATCCGGAAAAATATTCAACTTTCTACCGATTCCAGACATTCGAACAAATTTAGTTAGCAAAATGCATGCATGTTGTTCAGGCATTGAATAACACTTCCAACTTCAAGAGCATTGGGACATTAAAACAGCCAGACATCATTAATGGGTATTTTAGATTTCTACAGGCATGTGATGTCCGTATTAGCGCAGTTGCGCTGCGACATTGCCTGTCCAAAAATCTGTGATGGCCCCCTAATGACCCATTGGCAAAATGGCCATCATTAGAGCTGAGCATAGTCAGTGCAGACGGTCCATCAGCTGGGACCCTTTTGCTGGGCACATCCGTTTTGCTCTGGTGGAGATGGTTGTATCTGCTCAGATGAAACCTCTACAAAGAACGTAAACCGTTAAGAAAGTTCTTTTAAATTTAGATGCAGCCAACTTTACCTACTTGGATCAAGTTACCAGTTAGGCCTTTCCTGAAACCTCATTGGTTAATCTCATTATCTATAATCTAATAACAAAACCCTCCTACAACATGGCATTTGTTTGCTGACTGTAGAGTACTGAGTTGAATTGAATTGAACATGACAAAACCTGTGAATAGTGTACGCCATTGGGACCGAACCATTAAAGGTGAGGTAATTGGAGGAAGCTATTTGCAGGTTCACCTGGTTAGGTGAAATTCATCCGTGTCGACTGTAGGGATTGCTACTTCAAGGTAGTACGCCAGAGGTCGGCAACCTTTTAAGACGGAAGAGCCAAAAGTGATAATTTACAAAATTTCTCAGTTTTTAAAGAGCCACTTTTTGTATTATGATGTATTGTTGTATATACACAACTTGCCATCGAAAGAGCCGCAGGTTGCCGACCACTGTAGTACGCTATATTTGAGGGACGCTAATTACAGGTTTTGCGCATGCAAAAAGCAGTATCGTTAAACACTTGTTTGCTGGGTTGGCCATCACAAAATGATACATGCATTTGTCCATACATGCATAAGACAGAAGTTAATTCGTCCTTTATCTAAACTCATTCTTGTGTTTTGTAATGAAATTGAAGGATATAATATTGTTTGCATTAAGTAGCCATTGTTGACATCAATGACATGACACGTTCACGTACTAGGAAGTGAAATTATGAAAACCTGGATTAACCCTGGGTTTTTTAAAATGATGGAGGTGACCCTGGGGTGACATCTCAATTTAATACATTTTTCTATTATTTTGAAAATAAATCCCACCATACGTGACTTATAATGGTCGAAATAAGTGCAGTTGGATTCGGGTATTAAACATAGGTGGTGGTGCAAGCCCCCTCAAGGTTTAACCCTTTAACAGTCACATTGATACCACAATGTTAGTGGCTCTAAGTGCTATACTTGAAAACACAACCAAGGTGTCTATTAAGTCAACTAAACTGGGCCAATGTCGAGGGTATATCTAGGTTTTACTCCACTTTTTTTTTCAAATGGCCCCCATATTGGTCCGTGGTTTACCTTTTGTTCGACCAAATCTGCTTTTGAAACCCTTTTCTTGCTAGAGTACATATAATTACTGTCCCAGAATTTGTTGTATTAAGAACGCCCCATTCCCTTGTAGAGAAAGAATGTAAGAAAGGAAAAATACAATGGGAAAGGTGTAGCAAAGACCATGTGGAATTCAGTATGATGTCTTAGTCTTAAGACTAAAGTGCCTCAAGACACTTTTAAAAAATTTTTTAAACCCATAAGGAATTTTTTACTTAAAATATGTATATATTTCAAATATAAAAACACAAAAACTATACAGGTGTATATGATAATAATATTTATATATATAGGTCTAATATAGTGTTTTGTGGACCTAAATTCAGGTCCAAAAACGCGTGTTATATAAGCACGAACATGTAATAATTTATACAACGTGTTTTGTCCAAAAAATACGTAATAAAACACTGATTTAAGGTTATTAAAATGAAAATTATTAAACGATTTCCGTGAAATTCTCACTGAGGAATAAACTATATAATTATTATAATTTTTATAAACGGGAAAAAAATTGCCAGGAAATGGTATTAATGTATATGTCATCTGATACAACATTTTCGTCAATTTATACATGTATACATGTACAAAATGTATAACAAAATATATAGGAAAAAATGTGTGCATCCTTGCAATGTCTTTACTGTTTACTATAAATAATGTTCCTAAATTTCTTTAAATATTCAGAAAGGTACACATTTGAAAACATGGTATGATGTGGGTCACTATAGAGCACAGAAAAAAATCCATCAAACCACGTAACTTAACCGTGAGTGGCCAAGAGTTGACAATTCATCAATGAAAATGTTATTTTAAGATTTTATTAACAAAATAAGAAAGTTGCTGTAATTTAAATTACAAGTGCCACACATATAAGGTTGTACTAAAATAGTTTTTCTTAACTAACTATTAATTAATAGTTAGTTAATTAATTAACTGACAAAAGTTGAATGTGTCTTGTCTTGATTAGTGATAATTATTATAATAACTGATTATGTTAAAATTTTATATGGTGGATTTCCACATAATGGTATCACCTTGATTATAGTTATCAGAACCGCCAAGTCCTGGCCACTCTAATACAAATACATAGAAAAATAACCGCTTATCGGTATCAGCATCTCGATTAATTGTTCAATTCAATTCAATTCGTTACCCTGCAGTCAGCATCTGATATGCCATGTGACAGGGGGCAAAGAGCCAGATTCTTAAGGGGAAGAGTATATGGTCGTGACCGCGTTTTGGGGCACTATATATCCCTGCATTCGCCTATATGTGTGATTAAGGAAGCTTGTGGGAAACCACGAAAAACCACAACCAGGATAGCTGATCAGGGTTCGAACCTGGGTCTTCCGAGTTCAAGGAGTTAAGTATAACCACTAAGCCAACCTTATCAGCATTGTATAAGCTTCTTCGCTCTTATGTGTGAATTGGTCCTAAAGCAGTTTGCCATAGAAGGTGTTGACAAGGTCAGGTCACACTTCCTGTTAGCTTGTTTGTATAATACGGAAATGCAAAGAAACCAAAAGTGTATGTGCCTGAAACTGAAGGTAGCTATTTTAGAGCAGTACCATAAATTGTCTAAAATAAGTCAACAGAATGTGGCTAATTTGAAGTTAAAAACTGTCAAACCAAGTTAGAACCCCTGAAATTTTGCTTTCATTGACAATCTACTACAGAAAAGTAGTAAGCTAAATATAATGTGTTTGGTATCAAAATAACCTGAGCAAATGCGATCCCATTAAGCGGAGTCTACTGTATTTGTTTAATTACCCTGACTTTTACATAATAAATAACTTTTCCTTGCCAGTCTATCCAATTTCCCTGACAATTCCTGGTTTTTCATGAATGTGGGAATTACGCCAAGTGTGATTTTTTTATTTCCCAAATATTATTAAAAATAGTATAAAGATTTCGATTAGCGCCAATGGAACCAGTTACAAAGTGTCGTCAAAACCAGTGCTACCCTGGAAGAACATGAAAAATCACTTGAAACCGACAAAATAAGACTGTCGTATAAATTTAGTTCCGCTCTGAAACATGTTCTGATCTAATTTTCTCTTTTGTTTTACTGTTGAGCATTGTATCCAACGAATCAGTTGTCATTGAGTCGCACAAAAATGGAGCAAAAAGTTTTGTTTAAATCCTGACTTTTCCTTAAGTTTAAAGCCACCTGAACCGTGCACGCAACCTTCATATTGTGAAAATCGATTTTTGTGAGTTGGTCTTCGAACAAAAACTGGAGAAATACCATCTTGGAGAAAAGAAGAATGATTGGTGAATGCGTAACCATTTGTCATGAAGAAGAATGAATTGCATTAGCGACAATGCTTCAGCAGAATGTTTTTTTCTGAAAACCAGGTATGAGTTTGGTTCATTATATTATAGCAGGCCCAGTCTTCTGGAAAGTCTGATAAAATGTACTTGAATTTTATCCGGAAATTATTCTTGAAATTTTTATCACATACCAATTGATGATAGCATTCAGAAAATGTCCATTAATCAACAAATCTTGGTAGCCAGCCCTTAATCTGCAGCAATCATTGGACCTCCATAGAAAGCACACCCAAAAGTTAAAAAGGCTGTATTCAGAATAGGCCTTTTTTCCCAAATTATTTTATTTCATTTTGGAAACTGTTATAAACAAATGGAATGTAGGAGGACCTAGCATAGATATTCTATTGCAACACCCCTCTTTTTGCAAATAAGGTTCATCTAAAGTTGATGAATTTGAAACATGTGGGCGGCATACATGTTTTAAGTTAAGAGAGTTGCATACCAGAATAAGCCTTTTTTCCTAAATTCTTTTATTTTGGAAACTGTTAGGAACAAAAGGAATATACCAGGACCTAGCATAGATATTCTATCGTACCACTCTTCTTTCTGCAAACATGGTCCAGCCAGTTTCTCACAAGTCCAATTTGTAGCCACACCCTCTCTGGTTCGAACCCCGGTCGGCTATCCTGGTTGTGGTTTTTCGTGGTTTCCCACAACCTCCATTAATCGCCCATATATAGGCACATAAAGGCAAATGCCGGGATAGTTCCCCAAAAAGCGGCCACGACCGTATAAAGTTCACCTTAAAAA
>JAQGCC010004593.1:0-12895 GCA_034698905.1 Xestoiulus laeticollis | reverse complement strand
ATACTTTTGTACTATACCCATACCCCCTGGCTATTTCTACGTTTATCCAATTTCCCTGACTATTAATTCCTTGTCTAAGTCCAATTTCCCTCTCTGTTCCATGTCTATCCAATTTCCTTGACTACTGTAGACTATTCCGCGTCAATTCAATTTCCATGACTTTTCCACGACTATTCGTAAAAACCTCGCCATTAATCTTCTAAAACTACATTTTAAAATCGCTTTTTTTGTGTCTTTTTAAAGGCGTGTCGATAAATTTATATTTTTTAATCAAATCCACCTGGGCCATGATCGGGCATCCTCCCTACCCACACGGGCTCACGGAGCGACCCGGTGACCCCTGACCCCCACAAAGCCCTAAATTAAAGATGGAGTAAGATGCACCTGCACAAGATACATTATGGCGTATATACTTATCGATCGTCCCTCACTCCCTATTATCATTCAAATTTCTTATTTATTCAAATAAATCAAGATAACGTCTTGCTGCCCAACCCCCCTTTCCTCCCTCCCCCTTCTTAAGAAAACCTTCCATGTGGCCAGTCCGAAAAAAACGGGGAGATTTTTACAACTGAGAAATCGTGAAAAAAATGAAAAATGTTTGGGGGGGAGGGGGGGGGGGGTGAAAGGAGAAGAAAAAAAAAACTGGTATTATAATAAACGATAAGATTGAGTAAAGAGCAATGGATTCATAATAATAATAATCGTAATCGTTAATTTATAAAGGCAGAGTGAAAAAAACGCCTCCTGCTTAGGCCTAACTTCTATTAAAAAAGATAACGAATGAAACTTATAATTAATATGTCGATAAAACGCGTGTTTGCTGACCATTGTATGACCACTCTGATTCGGATAATTACAAAACAAAGAAATTTGGGAGGGGCTTTCTTAGAAAAACTTAAAAGAAATTCACCCTGTTTTAAAAAAATACCGCACAGAGTATATGTATTTATATCTAAAGGTCTCGTCACGTCACGTGATGACACGCACGCTCACGCCACGTGGAAAAAAATGTACAATGCATTATTAACAATTGTTTAGCATAGGGCTGACGCTGTTATCACGTCATGCTTCTCACATCACAAATCTGGCCTCACGTTTTCCAGTTCTTGCTCATCTATACAATTTATTTTGTGACATCACGTCCTCACGTCCATATTTTCGTGGTCCAGTATGTGCCATGTGGTCCTTACCAATATGTACATACAGCTGGCTACAGACTATTATCACGTCACGTGAACTCACGTGATGGCACTCACGCTCACGCCACGTGGAAAAAAATGTACAATGCATTATTAATAATTGTTAACATGTATGGGGCTGACGCTGTTATCACGTCATGCTCCTCACATCACAAATCTGGCCTCGACTATGCAGTAACGTTAATCCTTTCTGGCTCATCTATCTACATATTTTCTGACATCACGTCCTCACGTCACGTGAGCTCACGCCGCGTGGAAAAAAAGGTACAATGCATTATTAACAATCGTTTAACATGTACGGGGCTGACGCTTTCATCACGTCTTGCTCCTCAAATCACAAATCTGGCCTCACGTTATCCATTTCTGGTTCATCTATATATTTTGTGACATCACGTCCTCACGTCCATATATTCCCCTCTCTGCACCCGAGTCCAGATTTGTGATGTGAGGGAATGACGTGATAACAGCGTCAGCCCCCGTACATGCTAAACAATTGTTAATAATGTTAATAATGTACGTTTTTTCCACGTGCGTGCCATCACGTGAGCTCACGTGACCTGATGATAGTCTGTAGCCGGCTGTATACAATGTATACGTTTTGGTCAGGACCAACCACTCTGTTCGTTATATCAAGAGCCGACTAGGCCTAGCCTTGAAAAGTCTTTACTTTTGGGACTTGAAGACCTGCACGAACCCTTTAAATATTTTTTCCTTACACACTGTACTCGCATTCGTGGTTTTCAAAATGTGTGCATTCCCGAGACACGTTTGATGAAGTGAATATTAAAAATGTCCGTTTTTGGTCACCTTCTCCTGCATTATTTTGTCCCACCCTCTTTGCACTCTTCAACCACTGTATAATCCTTAATCGTGATCTGAAGCTGTCAGAAAACGATGATATTTCATAAATTTATTTCTCTGGTCGTCTCCGTCCCTTCTTCTTCTTCTCTTCCTTATCATCAGTTGTTCACTTTTTGGGGTGTGCATTCAACCAGAGCTATCAGTTTTTAACTTTTCAAACATCATCCGTCCACAAATACTACAAAACGAGCCACTTGAACGAGTGGGCCAAAAGGACGAGCTCTGATGGACAAAACAAACAAACGCCATGGACAATTGCTTTATTATACCTCCCCGGGTGGAAAAAATCGACATTTTCCAGATCATGGCTGCATACAAAATTGGCCACATATACCCAGATATATGGCATATATGGGTAGATTTGCCATATAAACAAACTGCTGTCACACACGTGACAGAACGATGGGATTTTATAATAGAATAAATTGCTTTTATTAATGAAATTAAACATACTTGAACACGAAAATAGGGACGTGAGGACGTGATGTCACGAAATATGTAGATGAGCCAGAGAGGATTAACGTGACTGCACACTCGAGTCCAGATTTGTGATGTGAGGGAATGACGTGATAACAGCGTCAGCCCCCGTACATGCTAAACAATTGTTAATAATGTTAATAATGTACGTTTTTTCCACGTGCGTGCCATCACGTGAGCTCACGTGACCTGATGATAGTCTGTAGCCGGCTGTATACAATGTATACGTTTTGGTCAGGACCAACCACTGTTCGTTATATCAAGAGCCGACTGTTAAGTGATGTTTTTAAGATGCATATAAAATATGCTCATAACATAAGTACATGTATTTGTACTAAATGTTTAATTCAAGGAATCTAATTATAACAAAAGTAGCCATTCCAAATTATATAACGTACACGTCTCGAGTGTTTATTATTTAGGAACACTTCCTGGATTTGCAATTATTTGTATAAAAGTTTGGGAACATTGGCCTCGTTTCTATAGGGTAGCAGGGGGTGGGCCTATTGGGGAATGTTTGATGTCTTTTTTGGGCTGTCAATTTCTGTCCCGTTCACTCCTAGGAAGTGAACGAGTTTTGTGCCCTGAGAGGCGACCCCTGGCGGGACTCACCATTATACCAACTCTAATTGGCAGCCATTGTTTGTGCACAATGGAGCTACGGGTTACTGTACCATGCAAAATGCACACACGAGTCATGACGAAAATCTTTTACCCCCCAACTTTTAAAAAGCAATCCTTAAAATCAATGCAAATGGGAATCTTGCGAGACAACGAGATGTGATGTTCTTTGGCTATGACCCCCATAAGACATCGAATTGCCGTTCGTTATAAACAGAGTTAATGTATTTAGTAGTGCACATGTGATAGCGAATTGATCGGCCGAACCGTTCGTTATAGCGAGCGGTTCGTTGTACAAAACTTTCGTTATACCGAGAGGCCAATTCATGAGAGATACAGGCGTTTTGGACTGGACACAGTGGACATGCAGTCACTCTGTTCGTAATATCGAGCGTTCATTATACAGAGAAGCTCATACAAATCGGAGGTGCAGTGTATAGCCATTCTGTTCGAGGTATAATCATTTTGGTCTGGACAGCCACTATTCGTTATATCGAAGAACAGACTATATAATGTATGTTTACTGTCACAAAATAGTGCTAAAAATGCATTTTCCTTCAGTTTTTGAATTCTAATTTCGCAGAATCTTAAAAATAATTTGAATTTAATTGTAGTTTTAGCAAGTTGTTTTTCCCATCGCCGCTATTTTTTTTCTAAGATCATTTTAATTGAATCTCAATTTTTATCTTCGTTTCGAATAACAATATTTGTTTTTTTATTGCGATGTTGCTTTCATTTTATATGTTTAAATGGCTCAATTAACAGGTGTTTCGACATCCACTTAAAACCTCGTTAATGGTCGCATCTCTTATATACCTTCACCATTTTTTTTTAATCGCATTTGGCTATAGAACTTAACCTTTCAATTACCATTTCGGGTGAAAATGTTGTCTTATAATTTCGAGACTCTTTTAATTTCATTCAAAGTGACCAGGATTTGGGCGTAGTGCTTTTTATTTTTTGTGCTCCTTTTTTCAACGAAAAAACCAGCACTAAAAAAAAATGTAAAAATGGCGATTCCGGACCCGATTATAATCTGGTTTAAACGATTATGAATTTTCACGACAGGCTTTTTCTGCTTTTTTTTTTTCGGTTGTCCAGAGGTCCAGAGCTTATCTTTTAAACGTGAATGCCAAATATCGTAGGTCGCGAGGCGTGGCTGGGAGTCAGGGCGAGGGGACGAAATGCAGGTTAGGATTACCTTCGTGTCACACGCGGGGCTCCGTAGAAAATCGTGCCACGTGCTCATCACGTGGTAGGAATCCGACCAATGAGGAATCGACGTCTTTGAAGCGTTTTTTCCTATTACGAGACGGTTAGGATTAAGCACAGTGGAGGTCTTACCAAAAAATAACTGTCTTAGTCTTAACACATAATTGCTAAAAAGTGTCTTAGTTTCGGACATAATTTCTGAAAAGTGTCTTAGTCTTACGTCATTGGATATAATTGCTAAATGTGTCTTATGTCTTAGAGCATAATTGCTGAAAAGTGTCTTATGTCTTGGAACATAATTCCTGAAGTGTCTTATTTTAAGAACAATATTTTTTTACCTAATATGATATGTGGAAAGTGCACTTGGCTTAACAAAAACTTGAGTCTTAGTCTTAAGAGATAACTGCTAAGAAGTTTATTTTTATAGATTTTTATAGGTTGTGCGGCAATAAATTAAATAATTGAATAAAAAGTTTATAAAATATGGCGGCGCTGGGTTCATTGGATAGCGCAATATTTATCTAAAAATAATCTTTGGTGTTTTCGGAGAAGAACGTCTATAAAGACGCTAAATGAAAGCAAGATTTATGATTACGAGATGCTTGTTTTCGAGCAAAGTTTACTTTTTCATCACATTGAGATTAATCTGAAACCAAGATAAAAGACGAATTTCTGATGAAAACAACGGCTCTAAAACATGTTATTTCTTAATGTCAATTAAATCTCTCGTGTTCTAGATAAAAGATGATCACAACCGAGTTTAGAAAACCACCAATGGCCTCGTAAATAAAACTTTAAAACTGTAACCATCCCGAATGCTTATTTTTACGAAGAGCTGTTTATATATCAACGAATCCAAAACAATCGAAATTTTCAATCAATTTCTGTGAAATTTTCTTTTAAGGCTGAACTAAACTCTAAAAGGAGGTGTTTAGTGCAGCCTTAATTTTACGCTTTTCCCTGACTATAGTGAAGGTCTATCCGATTTCCCTTACATTTCCAAATTGTATGGTCTCCTTTTGGGGAGGGGGAGGGGGGGGGGTTATATGCCCTATTCCCATGAATTTCAAATAGTGGTGGTGGTGGTGGTGGTGGGGGGGGTCAAAGCCGGTCACGTTGAATTATGCTTGGATTCGTGGCTGTTAATTGGTCGATGCAATAGAAATAGATTATTATCGTGTCACCCAATATTTGCAAACACAGCCATAACTCCATGGCTGCGAGGCTTAATCCATTTTTAAGTCTCATATAATACAGTGGAAAATTGAAACGCTGATAAATGTGGCATTTTGCAACACCCGGCGGTCCACTTCGTAAAATACCCCCCATCGACTGTCGTTTCCAGCTAATAATTTAAAATTCATCCGCATGCAAATTTTTTAACCACGCTCCGCATTATAAGGATATTCGCCCGAAAACAACACCTTTATTTCAACCCATAAAAGTCTGCAGCACTACAAAATTGCATTTAAACCTTACCTACATGTATAACCAAGCAGCATCCTTCAAAATACAAATTTTGCTGGTTTCTAGCTATTAATTTCAGATTTTGTTACCCATTTTTAAGCTTTTTACATATTTTTCAACAAAATATTTGGCCAAAATGGCGCCTTGTACGTGTTCCAATCGCAGCTGTAATGGAACGTTGAATAGCACGCGAGATTCTCACGAGATCATGACGTCGATCTCGTTCCATTATTCCAAAAGAACACAAAAACCAAAATGGCGGGGAAAAAAAATGTGAACACGCATTATATAGTTTGAGCTTTTTTTTTTCGTTTGCTATCAAAATAAAAGTAGATAAAAAAAAGTTTTGAGGTCATTTCATTGGTGCGTGCGTGTGATATGAGCGCTGGTACGTATAACGATATTTTAGTAGGCCTATCTGGCGTTTTTATCGCGATTCCCATCTGAACGAATGGAAAACAAGTTCACGTTTTGAAACCGAGATAAAAATCCCGAACCAATCGCCTTGAATTTCATAATCAACTTTTGCAACCTTCTATACTTTTTTATCTGATTGCCGAGAAAGATTATCTGAAAATGTCAACAGATAAAACCAAAGTCAAAGCTTTGGCACTGGATTCATGCGTGCAAAAGGAAGCCAGCCCTCTCTCTCTCTCCCTTTTGCTCAGTGCTGATAAAATGCTCTTTGGCAAAATCTGATGACGACTTTTGCTTTATAATATTAAGGGGATGAGACCATGATCAAAGGCTACTTTGCTCACACATTGAAAACCAGACGCATTTTTAAGCAGAAACGCGCTTGGAAAACCTGCAATTCTAAGGTAAATTCGATAGACCTCAAACAGTCTGCCATGTGGGTATAAAGTCGTGCATTTTGTAAAAGTCAGAGAAATTCAATGCAAATTTCATATACATGTATATATAAACATGTGAAATTCCCCTAATTCATACTATTTTTGCGTAGAAATCTACTATCTTATCAATAACTCTTACAGCTGCATTATTTAAGGGCATATTCAGCTGACCTCCTATTAAGCTTATAGTTTATTTATGAGTTTTAATTCACGTAATTGTGATGCTGAAAACCACTTTTTAATATTAATTGTAATATAATAATTGTTATACAGAGATGATTAAGGTGGTCAACATATTCAGTATGAAATTTACATTATCCCCTTCAGTGATAATCCTTTTAAATGAATTAATTAATGAATTTGGTGGTTACAAATTGATTAAAGGGTATATCCCTTATGTACATGTATGTGACTTAAAAGGCTTAGATTCTGGAGTTTTCAGTTTTATAAAAAAATATCATGCAGTGCAATTACAGTCGATGACATTTATTCAAAAAAAAATACAAGTTTTGACAGTATTTATGAATAGGCCTAACTAACTGTAACAATCCCTTTCACATATTACACATTTTTTATACTCTTCATAGTGGCATCAATAAAGGAGGTTATAAATCCCCCCACACCAGAGACATCCCCTTAGAACCTTCAACGTATTTTTTTGTCTATGAATCTATAATTTTCAGTTTCTACTATATGTCCAGCTCTTTGAGATTCGGACAACTTGTAAAATAGGAATTAAAATATTATGATATGCACATCTAAATCTACAGATTAACTTTCTAGAGGTCAACCCCCACCCCAGAAAGAAAAATTATCTAAATTCAAATGCCACTTCATATAACGTGTGTTTTAAAATATAAAATATATGCATTAATTCTAGGCTTTTCAAAATCGTATACAAATACGATTTGAAATCTTATGCAGTTAAAAATCATTCTTATATTTACGCTCATTGTCTCTAAACATTATATTTATCTGCCAATTGCTGTTTTTGTTATTGAATACATGTATTCATCAACACCTGTCTTAAATCCCTATTGGTAAAAGATTTATAAACGAGAGATTTGAGTGTGACAACTGTTTTTTAATTCACATCAATCGAGGTTTACGACACGGGAGTTTAATGTTTAACAGAAGAGTGGTTTCCCATTTTCCCACAAAAAGTAAGAAAAAAAAAATAAACAAGCTTTTAAAAAAGTCAACTAAATTCCTGACAAAATCCTCGCTTTTTTATGACTGTTTTTTTTTTAAACGCAGCTGCACCATGGCTTGCATTTTGTAGACATTATCCCTAAAATGTGACAAAAAGGAGGCCGTTAAAAAACAAATAGAAAAAACAACAAACTAAACAAGAATTGCACTTGAAGGTGTGATTACACGTGGGGAGGAGGCTTATCTTTGTCATTACCTCTTTAATCGCATTTTAATTTCGAGATAACGAGCCGAATGACTGGCGTTTTACGAATACAAAACGATGACGATTTATGCCTAAAACAACTAGCAAAAAATACAACCCATGTGCAGGAAAAATTACTTGGAAGTAATTAACCCCATTTCTAATTATTAATGCTTAATCATTCGGTAGATAATACAGTATGCTATGCAGAAAACAGATTAGTGTTTAAACTTTTGAAATTATTGAATCATTCATATACTATTTTATTATTCCCTGAACATCCTGATTACTGACAAAAATTTGACAATTTCTTGCCTAGTTGCTTAAAAGCGGTTTTGAGCACCTTGAATTCATCTCGGTATCTTCACAAATTACAATTGGCTCTCGACATAACGATCGCCGAGGGGATGGGACATTCATTCGTTATATCGAGAGGGATATTGCACATTTTTTTCCCTCTCCTATAGGGAGGTTTCGAGGCATTTTCTGACACCTGCTTTGTGTTGAATATATTAAATATTCCCACACTGAGTCTCCATGACTTTTACAAAAAATGTAACGAAATAAACCTAGGAAATCACTTTTTCCTGACTATACCTGGTATTTCCAATTTCCCTGACAATTCCAGGCTTTCCAGATATATGGGAATCCTGTTACATATACTTAGTAAGACGTTATTTTTGGCTTAATTGAAATGATGTCGTCTTTGCCATTTGTTTCATACCTCGGAATAATGCCTTTTAACAAAGGTCTTTCAAAAGATTAATTCTTATACATTTTGGGGTAGAAATCTATTTCAGCCGGCTGTGCTATTTTCTAGCCTCGACATGTGCACTAAAATTGAGGGAAAAAATGGAATAGAATGTGAAATGGAATAGAACGTAAAAAGGAACTAAAAATACAATAGAACGTAAAATGGAACTTAAAAAATGGAATTGAACGTAAAATGTAACTTAAAAAATGGAATTAAACGTAAAATGGAAATTAAAAAATAGAATAGAATGAAAAATGGAATAGAATGCAAAATGGAATTGAACGTAAAATGGAATAGAACGTATCGAGCTCTAACTAAAACTAATTTTAAGGCCTGCATTTGAGGCTAGAAAATAACACAGCCGGCTAAAGTAGATTTCCACTCATTTTTTGGTCAAGTGATATAAGAAATATGAAGAAAATTTCCTTCATTTATCGGTGCAGGAAATTCGAGTTGAGTTTTTTTTTTTCTATAAATCGTGATGACGTGTCCACTAGTCATTAACAATATCTGAAGTAAAATATTTGAAAATAATAGTAATAAAAATCAAAATGGCGGTATTTTTGATCTTATTAATTTTTTTTGTCTCGCCCCTCTTTTTCTCTCTTCTTGTACATGTAGTTGAGATGAAAAGCCATTAGGAGACGAAATCGATTTTATATTCTACGATGAGCAGGTATAATAAACGAGCATATCTCTATTAATCTACCTACGACTCAATTATAATTATCAAGATGAGAATTTATAATATAGAAGGGGATATAAAGATAATATTTGAATTGTACTTTATAAGGGGTGCAGGACTTTTATACATACACACATAGATACTTTTTTTTATTGTTGGGCTTTTGCAATCGGTGTTTTTTATCAGAAAAAACGGGGAGACGTTTTTATCTGAATGTGCAGGTTCGATGCATCCTTTTGATAAAAATGGACAAAAAATATATACTTTTGGACTCGACGATTGGCAAGAATGCGTTTTATAGCCACAAATGAGACAATTTACAGCTTTTGACTATCTCCAAAAACTTTAGACGAATTAACAGCAATGTGTAACTCGAATACTAATTCGAGAATTGAGGTTTTTTTTGCAAATTTCGTTCAAAAGTTTTGATATTTGAAATGTATTTTTTTTTTCATGTACATTACATGTACTGTATTTTGTTTTGAAATGCATTTTTATACATGTATTTTGTTATCTCGTAATCTGGGGGTTTGATACTGAAATTTAGTTAACTTAAACAAATGCTAGTCGTGATTTATTAAATAGTTGAGAATACAAAAATAGATAATATTTACACGAAATACCGACTTTTTAGATAAATATTTACAATGTGCAACTTTTCAATTCATGCTGGGTTTGATAAAAGGATATTGATAAATGGGTTTGATGTTAAATACGTGTTTTTAAACATGTTAAACACGTGTTTATAAAGCAGGCTACGAACTATCATCACATCACGTGAGATCATGCACGCTCACGCCACGTGGAAAAAACGTAGAATGTTTTATTTATAAACATTTATATATATATATATATATATATATATATATATTTATATGTTGTTTAGCATGGTCGATGCATGTAGGCCTATAAGAAGCTTAAATCATGCTCCTCACATCACAAATCTGCCCTCACGTTTTTTTTTTCTGGCTCCGCTCGTATGCATATTTTGTGACATCACGTCCTCACGTGTGCTGCCACGTTAGTCTTTTGTTGCTCCGCTCGTCGACATATTTTATGACATCACGTCCTCACGTCCATATATTTCGCGCTAAAGTATGTTATACGTTTAATTTTTTTTATTCTGTTGCAAAAATGCCATCGTGCATGCTGTCACGTGTGGGATATCACTCTTAAAAATGTGAGCTCGTGCCGTCACGTGAGCTCACGTGACGTGATGGTAATCTGTAGCCGGCTTAAGGGCCATAATATAGTTGAAATTAGGAGGAAAAGAGTGCATTTGCATCTGTCATTTTCTATAAAGGTCCCAACCTCTAAATTAAAATTTTATTTAGATTTAAGGAATGATTGTTAATCTTAAGAATGCCAAATAACCAATTTTAAAAGTTTTTTTTAAAACTAAATTGCAACAAGTTTCTCTATCGATTCGTTATCGAAAACGACTTTTCTCAGCAAAAAGCCAAAAAAACAAGCCTGTCAACAGGTAAAAATGTCATTTTCATTTAACACTATAAATGGGAATTTAAGCATTTGGGATATGCACTAAAACAGATTTAACAAATTTGGCATCTTTTCTGAAAATTTGTCATTTCTTATTGGTTTTAAATCCTTGTTTAAGACACAGACAACTGGGATTTAGTGTTTCAATTTTGGTCAATACAGTTTAACCTGTCAAAAATCATACTCTTGGGATCAGTGAAAAATATGCTTTCAGACAATTTTTTTCTTCTACGCAGAATGCTTTTAGACAGGAAAATGTTGCGCATTTATACAGGATAAAACTAGAACTAGTAAGTCAATTGTGATCGTAAAAACGACATTTATACGGCTTACGATAGAACCTGTCTAAAAGTATACCCTTTGGATCAGTGAAAAATGTAATGCCTTTAGAGAGGACTTCCTTTCACTCAGGAGAAAACACCAGTAAACTAGAACTAGGGAAATTATTAAGTCTATATAAAAAATTATACTGTAGAACCTGTCTAAAAACATACTAAAATGTTCCTGTCTAAAAGCATCCTGTGTAAAAATGTTTTTAGACAGGTCCCAAGTCGGGACCGGTACATTTTATGCTTTTAGAGAGGATTATTTATACAGGATGCATTCAGACATATGCACATATTATGTTTTACACAGGATATTCTTTGACACGGGATGCTTTCAGACAGGTTCTGACAGGTCCTAAGTCGGGACCGGCACATGTTATACTTTTAGAGAATATTTTGTTTTACACAGGATGATGTTTGACAGACACATTTTATGTTTTTAGACAGGTCCCAAATCAAGGTCGGCACTATTCATGCTTTTAGAGAGAATTTTCTTTCACACATGATGCATTTAGACATTCACATGTTATGCTTTTAGACAGCATATTGATACGGGATGCATTCAGACAGGTTCTACCGTACAGAAGTTAGTAAAGTCAAGTTGGATGTAGAAACGTGTTCTTGAAAGTTCTTGAGTCCAAGTTTTTTAAAAAACAACTCAATTGTTTAAATCTTTTAAGTTTTATGACCTGTAAAGTTTGAAGAAGTTTACGTGAACGTAGATATGAATCATGCAAAAACTTACTCTTGAGTGGTTTCGGATGAGACTGTTTTCGCCTAGACATTTAAGCTGCAGGCATTATATCTCCGTCAATTCCAAAGTCCGAGGTTCCTGTAGCCAAAGATGTCGCACGCCTCGGGATGCTGGATGCACCGCTCCTGCTTTTTCCACGACCTCTGAACTCTTTCTGCTCATTTCGATTGGGCAAATCTCTGGCTACGGCTCTTCTTCAGGTTCGCACTTTTGGTAAAAGACAGAGAGAGAGAGAGAGGGGGGGGCATTCCCTCCTCGCAAACACTCCGCGCGCACACACGACAGCATCCGTCTCATCCGGAGACACGAGCGCTCTGCTAATGCTATGTATGGCTCTCCTTCCACGCACGACGAAAGACGAGCCGCTACGTGGCGCTCGCGTACACATGCTCCGCACTGCACGCGCACTGCACTGCACTGCACTGCACTGCGCGTGGAACACACGTGCAGTGGAATTCACCTGGTCCACCTAATCGACACTGCACCGCGCGTGGATTTCACGTGGAACGCTAGTATCCTACACAATTACAGCGGAATTCGCTTATAACGATGGGGAGGTGGAATTCGCTTATAACGATGACAAGGTGGAATTCGCTTATAACGATGCGGGATACAGCTGATATGGGGCCATGCATAAATGACGTCACGCCAAAACAGAGCTTTTTAGACTCCTTAACTTACCCCCCCCCCCTTCAACCCTGTCACGGACCGTCACAATTTTATAAACCTTCCTTATTTAATTATGTCACATACTCTTAACCCCCCCCCCCTCCCCCCCTCCTCAGG